>WYDI02037508.1:22592-37299 GCA_009867235.2 Psittacus erithacus | reverse complement strand
GCTTTCTTGTTTGTCAGCCCCTCAAGGTCAGCTTGCTCCTGGCTCTCTCTACTCATCATGACTTGCGTTTTCAAACGCGGCCTAGTGCGGCCTAGCATTTGGTCTGCTTGTACAACTGCTCCAGAGAGCCATGCCCTTTCTCATCGAGCCATTCCTCAACATTTCAGGAGTCAAGAAAATCTGAGAATCCCCATTCCCCAGACAATTCCAACCAGATATCAAAGCTTCAGAGACCCACAGCATTCCCTGTAAGCTTTAGTTCTGTAAAGACTCTACTGTTACACTTCCTTTTTCAGTCCCAACAATTATTTTCTCTGGTCCTCACTTTTTTCTCCAAATGTCATTTTTCATACTGTACAGGATTTAGGTTAGTTACACTGGACTTCTAGGTTTATTGTGATTTAATTTCAGAAAGCAGGTGGAGACCATGTAACTGAAGTTATTCTGCAAAGACTTTTTGTGTGACAGACAGGCTTTGACTGATTACTGATGCTCAGCTCTGAGAGATGCCATTACATATATACAAGGCCAAATTTTGGATTATAGCAATTGTAACCTGCTGCCTAATTCCTGAAAGTACACTTTCATAAAAATATGTTTTTATTATGCACTCCTCCATAGCATAAATAAAGTGTATTTTACATCTGCACGTATCCCTATTGAGTTGCTGAGATACCTTTCTGGCTTTAACCTGTACTTTAAGAGCTGTTAAAACATCTGATTTAGGGAAGGTGCAGACATAAAAACAATCCAAGTACTGAAAAAAGAGCATAATGGGAAGGGTAATAGAAAGCTCAGTCTGTCCAGTTTTTCAGAAGGAGATTAAAAGATTACTGTGTGCAAATACCTTGGAGAAAGAAAAAGATATTAAAATTGTTTGGGGTTTTTTATTTCAGTAATGAAGGCGTAAAAAAACCAGTGTCTGAAAGTTCAGCAGAAATCCAAATGAGAAAAAAGATATGCTTTCAGCAGTTTCAGTAAAACTTCTCCAAGTTGTGTCTTCAAATCTACATTGCATGAGTCTCTGAAAAATCAGTTTTACTGTACACTGGTATGGCTTAGTGAAATACAAATTGCTGCACCAAAAGGGGGATAACTAAGTAAAATGCAATTGCATATGGCTTTCATGGTAGATTATGAACTAATGGTATTAGCAGATTAAGGTTATTGGTACAACACGTTATTGTTCCTTTGAAGGAGTTCCCATGTTAATGTATGTTAGGAGTAGGACCTTTTTGCTCTCCAGCAGAAACACGTTTTGGTTATTTGGTATTACTGTAGGTTTGTTGTCACTGATTACCACGTTATTTACTGATCTTTTTTTTTTTTTTTTCCATGTGCGCCAAACAGCAGAAATCACTAATCGTGCTATTTGGTTTTACAGTTATGGTATATCATTTCAGCAGTAATGAGGAAATCAACTTGTTAGTATCAAACAGGCATTTGTAGATTGCTCAAACCATTAACCAACCTTTCAGGTACTACTATCATCATATTTTTCCCCTGTATCTTATTTTTGGTTTTTTACTGTATGAAAAGAGTCATATTTCAACTTTCTCATTGCTTCTTTTAAACAAAAAGATGAATCTTTCCTGGTCACTGGCCTAAATGCGACTTCCTGATGTGCTACAAAATGTAACCTAAAATATTTACAGATATTTTTAGGCATTAAACACACATGATCTTCAGTTTCTTATTTCTTGTTGTGAAGCATAAACATTCACACAGATATATATACAAATATGAATATTCTTCTTTTTTCAACTTTCTATACTTGAATTCACCATTCATCCAGGGAACATGCCGTTGCATGGTTTGAATCCAGGTTGTGCATATCCGCAGATTGAATAAATCCTTCCTGCAAAATAAGGAAACATAAACAACTTTAGGTAAAGATATCTTTAGCATTTAAAACCTATTCATGTAGTCCTAGTAGATGTATTTTAACCATTTTTTCCAATATTTCCATAGGCACATCAGAGTCAAAGGAAATCTTAGTAATCTTTTAAAATCTAAATACACTAAATTGCAATTATTTCTTTTTTCTACCAAGCTGGAAATTTAAAAGAAATAGAGAAAATAAACAAAATGCTAGCTACTATAAACAAGCAAATGAAGGTTGCTGCCAGAACATTTCTCCAGTTTTAAACTTCCCACACCAGTCATAATACCAGAAGACATTTTTCAAAGAATTTTAAACACTGTTGAAAATAAAGACTAAGATGAGTTTGGCATATAGAATGAGAGAATCATAGAATTACAGAATGGTTGAGGTTGGAAAGGACATCTGGAGTTCATCAAGTCTAATCCCCCTGCTCAGTCAAGGTCAGCTAGAGCAGGTTGTCCAAGGACTGTGTCCAGTCCAGTTTTGAATATCTCTAAGGTTGGAGGCTCCATAAACTCTTTGGGACTATCTGCATAGTAAAAAAGAGTTTTCCTGACTTTGAATGGAATTTCATGTGCTTTAATGTGCTCACTAGCTCTCGTCCCATCAGTGGGCGCCACTGAGAGTAGTCAGTGGCTCCCTCTTCTTCATTCCCTCCTCTCACATTAGTATACATGCGTAATACCCCTCTGACCATTCTCTTCCCAAGGCTGGCCACTCCCAGCAATCTCAGCCTCTCCTCTTGTCAGATGCTCCAATCCCTTACTCATCTTCATGGCCCTGCATCACATTCACTCAAGTAAGTCCATATCTTTTTTCTACTGGGGAGCTCAGCACTGGATTCAGATGTTGCCTTACCAGTGCTGACTAGAGGGGAAGGATCACTTTCCTTGATCTGCTGTCAATACGCATCCTAATGTGGCCCATGACGCTTTTGGCATTCTCTCCTGTAAGGGCACATTACTGGCTCATTGTTTGTTTGTTGTCCACAAGGGCACCAAATTCTTCCTCTGTTAGAGCTGTTTTCTAGCTTACTACCCCCAGTTTGTACTGCCTCCCAGGGAGCAGAACTCAGCACTTGCCCTTGTTGAACCAAATGGGGTTACTGTTGGTCCATTTCTCCAGCCTGCCCAAGTCTCTCTGGAGGACAGCATAACTCATTGTTGAATTAGCCACTGCTCTTAGATTTGTGCTATCTGCAAATCTGATGAGACTACACTCTGTCCCATCATATGATAGGCATGAATGAAGGTGTTGAAAACAATTTGTCCCAGTATTGATCCTTGGGGTACATTATTAGTCACTGTTTTCCAAGTGGAGTTTGTGCTTCTGATAACAACCCTCTGAACCCAGCAGTTCAGTCAGTTTTCAGCCCACCTCACCAACCTTTTACCTAGCCTGTATTTTACCATTTTTTCTATAGGGATGTTAATGAACACAGGGTCAAAAGCATTGTTAAAGTTGAGATAAACAACTTCCACTGTCCACCCCTCATCCACTAAGCCGCCCATCACAGAAGTCTATCAGATCAGTCAGGCATGAATTTGCCTTCATAACTGTATGATGGCTAGTTCCCATTACCTTTCTGTCCTCCATGTTAAGAAACGATTTCCAGGAGGATTTACCTCTCTATTACCTTCCTTGCACTGAGGTAAGGTTGGCCAGATTCCGGTCCTCCAAATGCTCCTTCTTGCCCTTTCTAAATATAGAACTGATCATGTCGCAGTGGGTGCATATTCTCCCTCCTTTTAACTCTTTTTGTCTTCTACCTAAGTGCATGTAACTCCTAAATTCTTCTTAATTCAGACACTATAGCTATTATTTATTTAGAACAACTTACGACAATGAAACTTGACTCATTATACCAAGATCTATTATTCAACCAGTCTCAGACACTTAGAATTTGGATAAATTTGGCTATTTTTATCCTAAATTCTGCAAAATCACACTTTCATTCTGTTCAGTTTAGTCAAAAGTTAAAATGACAGAGTTTATGTGAAACAAAAAAAAAATTGGCTGACTCCTTATTAAGTGACTTTTAAAGCAATCTAGCTGTCGTTTTCAGCTGAACAGCAAAATTAGAGATAATTTAAGTATCAGGGGGAAAGTACTTAGATTTGGCCACTGTGGCAGCTAACAGTGCTAAATTAATCTCTTTTGGGATTTTCCCTTTTTTGTTTTAAGGGTGAGTGGAAAAATGTTCAAGAATGTTTTCAATTTTGCAACAATGGATTTGCACATGGATTTCAACCAAAATATTATCCTTATAAAAATTTAACATTTTACCAGTAGTTCTTTCTCACACTCAGTCTTTTAGTACTTTGTAGGGTTAAATTTCTGTCAGCATTAAAGTGCTGATGAAATGGGAATTACATAATAAAGAAATAATCTTTTTTAATTAATCTGTCAAATAAGTCTCATTAATGCAGAGTCTCATCACAGTAATTGCTTGAGAAGCAGGCATTAGGACATTTAACAGCTTTAAAAGACTTCACTGTATTCAACCTAATGTTGTGTAAGTGTATTTGAATGTATTTTTTATCTCCATATTTACTTCTGACAAGGTAGAAATAGTAGAAGTAGAACATGGTATAGAATAATAAAAATATAAGAAATAAGAAAATAGTGGAAACACAGCATCAACAAATAGGATTTCTAGTATTTAGTTATCTTTCTTTGCAGCAGACTTAATACCGAATGTCAATCACCTGATTATTAGATTTTGCCCTTTTGAAACGCTTTAAAGACTAATTATGTGGACCAGACTGATGGATATCTCTTGCAATATCCTTGTGGTGATGTCTGATAATAAAATGCCTTTGATCATGTATTTGTCATATTCATACTTCAAGTCACACACAGTATATCTCCAGAGGAAAGGCAAAATATTGCTTCAGCTTGATTATGCTGCAGGCTGGGGAGTTACACAGTGAGACACAGGTTTCTGTTAATTTTGATACTTTGAGTGGATGGATGATTTGATTTTCACTATATCTGTAAGATGAAATGGTTTTAACATTAGTATTGGAAAAATTATGGCTCAGAAAATGATTTGCAGAAGATGTCCCACGTGAGATACTATTTTCTTAGGAAAGCTTCCCCATAGAGCAAAGTAAAACTTCAAATACATTGACTTCTCTCAGTAACAACATGAAGCCCTGTTAGTAAGACAGGAAGGTTCATTGAGTTAAAAAAGCTAAATTAATGGCAAATTATTGGAGATGACTCTGTAATATTTGATGACAAAATATTTTCTATACAAAATCAAATGTTTAGTGTACAATATATATTGTGTATCCCAAAGGGAATTGGGAAACTAATAATACTGCTACAAAATTCTTGTTGTTAAAGACACTGGGATGGCAACCCCCTTTGTAGGGTTAATCCTGTGATCTGATGGTTTACTTAAGAGGAAGTCTAGAAGAAGTGTGATCAAGATAACACTGCCCTAGAGAGACTCTTTTTTTTGAGGAGTATCAGGCAGAATATTTATGAAGATGTTAGTAAGACCTTATAAATGATCCCATGGAATTGAGGGACATATACCCAGAGGATAGAGTTTGGGGAAAAATGCCATTTTTAATCACCTTAATGACCTGTTCTTTGTCCATGACAAAAAGTCCTGTTTTGTTCAAAAGGAAAGTAGCAAAATTCTAATTCAAATTCCTTTCTCTGTACTTCTCACATCTCTGTGTCCTTCTATCTGCTCCCTCTCCTTTTTCTATGAAAGTCATCTATTTCTGTAACAATACATTAGCTTATATCAGGACCACAATTACCTATATCTTCATCTTATCTCATCTTCTTTAACCTTAGAAGATCGATTCTTACCTTCATTCATCCCAGTAAGACCAGCTTGGGATCTCTGTAAATATGCACAAAGCTACTTTCTTGTTCCTCTTTACATTCCTTTTTAAAACCCTCCTTTGCATTGATGCCTACACTACCACTCATTTGTCAGCGTTGATCTGACATCCCTACTCCTGTGTTTATAGGCACTGCCTTCAAAAGTTGCCAATATTTTTTTTTCTGTATTTATCCAGAATTTAAACAGTCTGTACTGATCTGTCACTAGTGTTCCTCGGCTGCATACCACGAAAGCAATCACTAACAACTTTGTGAGTCTAGCTCTAGAAGTTTGGAGGAGGGTCAGCATTTGACAGAACTTGAGGATCTGAGCAGGTTGATGGGGTGCAGCTGAGAGAGGACCACCTAAACCTAATGCATTATAATATCCTGTGGAGGGAACTGCAAATATGGATGAAGAGGTTGGTGACAATCAGGAACTGCTACAAGACAGCTTTTTCCTTCCATCCTATTATTCTTTTATAAATGAGTACTATTGTTTAAGACCGTAAGGGGCAGAACCTGCAAAGGTTTATACCCCGAAGTACAGCTGGAGACAAGAAGTCCCATCAACATAAAATATCTTTGTCACTTATAGTTAAAATATACCAAAAAAGGAAAACAATTATGTTCATGTAATCAGAATGTCCCTTTCTTGTGCACTTAGAATTGTCTTATTTCTCAATTATTAGAAAACAAAAGCATATAGAAAGAAATGACAGCAACTTATTTACAGGTTAATTTATAATCTAAATGGTTGCTTGGAATTTTCTTGTGTTATGGGTTTTGTCTTAAGTGAGAGCTCAGAAGCTAAACACAGAACAGTACACTTAACACAAAGAGCATTTAGTTGTGGCTGCACATCTGGCCCATAGCATTTGCCATTCCAGGCAATGTAATTTTATGGATCAGATTCTCATAAAGCACTTTTCTACACCTTGTGCGCTTGTGATGACAATCAATTTATTCTTTCAAACACAAAGTCTTTATATACTAATGAACAACATGTGACATTAATAAAATAATGAATTTTTCTCATCACAGCTAATTAGGTTGGGCAGAACCTCACAGTGATGTGGCCAAGCAGTTTTGAACAGCCTTTCACTGCTGTGGAACATGTTTGTACTTGACTGTGTCGGGTTGCCAGCAGTGCGATCAAGCTAACTGTGGAACCAGGAACCAGTGTCAGACACACTAAGGTGCTGTAAGCAGCTGATTTTTCATAATTGCTAAGAAATGTAGAGTACATAACCCAAGCTTTTATCTTTTGAGGAGATTCGTTTTTATTTGAAAAACTGAAAACAACTCAGATTAACACCACCTCTGCTTGTCTTCTCCAGCAGCTCAGCACTATGCAATTTTATACCTTTCATGCGTTGTTTTTCTGTGATCAAGTTGACCCAGCACTGAAACATTTTTTGTCTTAATTGTGCCTTCCTATTGAAAAAAATCTTTCGTCTTGCCGTCACTAGTAAGTGATTATCCACAATTGTGACCAAGATAAGTTGTTGCCCACTTCCTTCTGAGGCAGAACATGATCAGATCCTGACAGATAAGCAATTTCAGGCAAAGGGAAAAAAAAATAATTCTTCCCAGGAATAGGCTATAATTAGTTAGCATATTAGCTATTTACCATTTAACTTTTTACCATTATTTCAGAAAATTATGGTAGAATGATTCCTTTTCATTAATCAAATAACAGTAATTAAGTTCAATAATTCAAATTATCCTGTCTGCTTTTGTACACAAATTTTCTGCCTGACCAGCAGGCTTAGTGGGCATGTTCAAAACTAGGAACAAACATTTAAAGTGGGTCTATTTGTACAGCACTATTTGGATGCATTATGAAGAATTCCTGGACAGAATATCCCATCTGAAAACCAACCATTGCTAGTCAATTAGGGACATCTGCTAAAGAAGAGAAATAATCCAGTTTTGTTGATAATGTTAAATCAGAAAACATCTAAAATAGCGTAAGGTACTCCAAATTCATTTAACAGAACTTGTCATACAATCTTTAGGAAGGACAGAAAAGGAAGAGTGAGCCTTTAAGTATGTACACATATCTGCTCTGAATGTTCATCTTGGTGCTGCAACAAGATGTCCTTCTTATATGGCATGTTCAAGGCACATTAAGAACCCATTATGGGAAATACATACTCTTATGACCTACTTGTGTTGCGCCATCTCTTCTTGTAGTGAAATCCCAGAGGTCCATGAGATGACTCAGTATCCTGAGGATGTTAATCCATGAAACTGCAAGCATTGAATTAGCTTGACTCAACACGGAAGAGTTTACAAAACAAGCAAAGCTTTGCTCCCTTTCAGATCCAGTTTCTGTATCTTCTGCTTCCAGAGACAGGATGTTAGATACTGGTTTTAATCTAATATTCCCCATGGCCCCATATTATCCTTAAATCTGTGTGATGTTCTGTGCTCCTGAAATCTGTTACTTAGTTTTGCAGTAAGTTCTCTTTTTTTCAATAGAGTAAAAGTCCTGTAAACATGAAAGGTGAGAGTCCTGAACCATGTATTGACATGTTCTTTCTTTTTACAATAAAATATTTTGGGTTACTTTATTGCATTTATAAATTTTGAATACTATGAACAAAGGAAAATAAGAACTTTTAGAGAGAGAACCTACTGAATAGCTTACTAGGATAATTTACAGCTGATAGCTATATAATATTTTACCAAAAAAAGTGCATTATTACTCCTTCTCTTCTGAGAAATACAGCCCTGTTTTGGGCAGACCACGATTTTCGTGTCATAAAGATCTAGGCCTTTACTGTGAGCATGGAATTTGTTATTCAGAGTTTTCTCTGACCACTCTGGTTAATCTCATTCTCTAAACACAACAGCTTCCCTATGTAAACACTAAAATGTGCCTCTAATTTATGACTACTTGCAGACTTGGAATTTATTGGATTTACAGAAGACAAGAATAAAGCCTGTTGCCATCTGTGTGGATCAAAGCATTTCTTTGTTAGCAGGATGTGCACAAAAAGCATTGCTACTGACAAAATTGTATCTCCAGAGTAAGCCCTGCAAAGATTTAAAGCTGGAGTAGCATTCAGAAGTAAGGAAAAAGATGGATGAAATAAAAACAGTAAGGTTGTTTGACTTATTAGGTATAGATTACAATGAAATAGAAGAGACTTTGTTTTCTTTTGTAGCATTTTTGTGCTGGCAATTGTACTTATTTTCTTGTTCCCTGAATGCACAGTCCATGTTGCAAAGAGCTCTATGATATTCAAAATAAATGTGAGGTATTTCTGTATTAGATTTTGCTCAAGAAACACATATGAGCACAATAAAATAATACCTACAGCAGGTGTTGAAGTTTTATTTATTTCAATGGGATTTGTACCTGGACCTCAGTGAAATTAGTTCTTTAATACCTGTTTCTACTGTTTTTCATATGCAGCACAATTCACTACAAAATAGCTGGTGGACTCCTTAAACTACCACCAATGTGCAGCTGTTCTGCAGCTTGTACATACAAGGTCTGAAAGGGAGACTGTCACTCTTGTCTAGAGGATTCATTTCTGTGGGATTTTCTTTAAAATCTACTCCTATGTTTTCAAACTCACAGGGAGAATTCAGGGTTCTGCGTTTTGAAATTACTATTAGTACTAATAATACCAAGGGTGCTATTCTCAAAGGAATAACAAAAAAATCACAAGAATACCAAGAAAACTGTGGCAGGCTTTTTCTCCTCATGAAAACCTTCCTACAGCATGTTCCCTGTATACTTATGCAAACCCCACAGATGTCTACATTTTATAATACAGAGATATTTTAAGCCAATCCATCATCCATGCCTTACAGCACAATGTAGCTTGACAGAGACTGCCACTTGCATGAAGCCTTTAAGAAATATAACACCTGAATCATCACGAGTGTTAATATTTATATTCATAATCTCATTTGCCTTCAGGGCTTTGCACATGCTACTGCTAAAATGTAAAATATCCAAAGATGACACGTTAGCACCTGAAAAATAGTTATATAAAGCAAAGGTATTATTTATGAAGCTTTTTATGAGAGGATATGTTTAAGTACTGCAACACAAAACTATATGAAGACATCTAAGCTAACTCTAAAAACACATTGTCACTAAGAGGAAATGGCATAGTTGTTCTAATGTGATATTCTGCCTTGGCCGTGGCATGTCATTTCTCAGCCAAACTAATTTCCTTGGATGTAATTCCACAGGGATGTGTGCAGCCCTCTCACACTGACTGAATGAGGCTGCTCTGTGTGAGCCTGGATAACTCTGTGATGTTCCTCTTTGTTGTGTAGACTGACACATATGATGAATTTTTAAGGTTTGGTCCACTGTCTTTTCATGGAACACAATTCACAGCACTTACATGAACTAGCAAGGGCTCTAATTAGGTGGCTCTGAAAGTTAAGAACTTGACAGCCTTAAGGCCACAAAAAGGATGAGTATGTTAGGAAAGCTTTTGTGGCGTCATTTTGGGGATCATTTTCAAACAACCCTGAGTATATGACGCATACTAAGTTTACATATGGGAAACAAAATAGGACTGTGAAGATGAATTTGAGAGCCTCTCTTACAGGATTAAGAGATGATTAATATGGCAAGCTGAAAAGCTGAGTGAAAGGTTTATTTCCTTTAACTGGTCTAGCTGCATTTGAAGAGAAGATAAATTATATGCTTGCACAATTCAAAGATAGATGGCAAATGTTAATCCTTACCTAACAATTGATCTGCCATGCATTTGTTTTACATAAGGGATCTCCTCCCTCTAAAGGATTGTGCTCTAGTGCTTACTGAACTACTTAGATATCTAGGAAGGGTAAAAATTGTCCTAGAATGATTATGAGGGTCAATTTTTACATGAGGCTTTATGACATTTAGAACAGCTTTTTAGCTTCAAGTCATTGTGGAGATATGACTTAGACACATTTCCTCTTAGCAGTGACTTAAAGTACTTAAAAACGCATAAGATATGTAGAAGCCCTAAAGAACTCTAAAGGCTAAGTTGTGTGTAAAGAGAATTCCGCATGAGAATGTAGGACTAGAGAAAAGTTCATTTATCCTATATAACCAAGCTGCTAAAAGAGAAAACGTGTTTTGGCCTGGGATTCTGCCTTGAGGATAGGGAGGAGATGAAGTTATGTTTTAGGAAATAGTTTTGGCTAGTAGGAAACTTGAAAAATAAAAAGTTCTGCTTTCTGTGATTCCCAAAAGGAGATAAGGAGTTTCATGGGGGCCAAGAAAGGAAAAGATTGCCCTTTTTTCTCTAATATCCTGATTGTGATGAGATATGTCATTAAGGGCATGATTTTCTGTGTTTTCAGCCTGCACTTCCTGGATCTGTGTTTAACCATTGTGGTAGGTTGACCATGGCTGGTCACTAGGTGCCTGCCATGCTGCCTTATCACTCACCTTGTTCTGCAGGACAGACGGAGAGAAAATAAGATGAAAAAGAACTTCTGGTTTGAGATAAAAGCAGTTTAATAAATAAAAAACAAAGACCTGAAGCACAGAAGCAAAGGAAAACAATAAGATTTTAATCTCTATTTCCCATCAGCAGGTGATGACCCATCATTTCCTAGCAAGCAGGGCTTCAGCAAGTGTACTGGATGCTCTGGAAGGCAAATGTGGCTTTTATTACTGAGCATGATGTCATATGCTGTGGAATATTTCTTTGGTCAGTTTGGGTCAGCTGTTCTGGCTATGTGCCCTCCCCACCTCTTGCCCATCCCACAGCCTACTGGCCTTTGGAGGGAGGTTACAAGTTTGAAAAGACATGGTTGATGCCATGTGAGGACTGCTCAGCAGTAGCCAAAACACTGGTGTGTTATCAACACCTTCCTAGGTGCCAATACAAAGCACAGCATTACAAGGGCTGCTATGGGGAAAGTTAACTCCATCCCAGCCAGAATCAGTACACCCCTGCAGAATTTGAAGGGCATTCAAAATTTACTTCCAGAGGACTGTCATGGCCATAAATCCTTAAAACCGAAGGAATAAACATGCCTGTCTTCTACTGGGGGAGGTGGGGTGATGGTGGTGGGGGAGGGGGGGGCATGTCCACGTTCTGAATAATATGCGTTTGAGTGGTGTTTGTCCAAACATAAATCCAAATCTGACATGGTTCCAGCTTACTGTGTTTTATAACAGAACTCTTAGTTCCTTAAAAGGCTGTAAATCTAATTTCCATATGTGAGAATCCACACGTATCTACAACCATGTTCAAGCACACAGAGTGAAAAATGCAGCATAATATCACCTCAAGCAAAATGCCAGTTCTTCCGCAGGTTAGGTAAATTTTTAATTTCAGCTAGTCTTTTCCTTTTTTTTTTCTCAGATGGAAAATAGTTCAATAAATCTGCTGATGAATCTGTGAGGAACAGCAACTCAACATGCAGTCCTCAAGAGGGCCTTATGATGCCCAAAAGAAAAGCAGTTCCTCTAGTCCTGACCACTAAAACCAGGGTCTGAAATCACCATCCTATTTGGAGAACTAGAGGAGAATGATGGATTAATCTCTTCTGTTATTCTTAAAAGGGATGGGGATGAAATGCATGTATCCTTTCCTGCTGGCAACCCCAGTAAAATAAATTCTCAAGTGTTTCTAACTGTGAAGGCTTATGGGGAGACTATTAGTATATAAAGCCTTTAATGCATGCCATATCTACCGTGCTTAATTAAATGTTATCCACATAGACAAGCTATTAAATAAGTATGCGTATATCCACAAAAGTTTATCATTCCAAAGTTGGACCAGTTACAGAGGCAACAGGATAACTAATGTTACTTTTTCTAATATTTTTTTAGGAAATATCTATCCACCTGACCAAACACAAAAGTCAGATTTAGGATGAAATCCATTAAAGGTAGGTCAGATTTCAGGCTACTGGAAGAGTCACATGGCCTATCATAGAAAACACGTGCAAATGTTGATGAACAAACACAGTGTCTCATTACAAAGTAATGTACGTATATATATAAACATATATATAAATATAAAACAAAACTTATACTTACATCCAATTACTTAAACTATCTTAAATTACTAAACATTTGCACTGGATTGCAAAAGTACTCTGGAATTACATGACAATAGATGGCAAATACAACTCAAGGAAACCACACACTGCAAACCATCCTGCATTTCTTGCAGCTGTTGCACAGCCTGGTAAAACATGTGGTACTACGTCCCTCAGCTGTTACAAACCACAGCGACCACATGTTCCCTAACCTCTGCAGTGGGCATCATCCCTTGCACATCTTCCCTTCGCAATCTACCTAATCTGACTCACAAGTTCTGCAAATTCAAGCTTTCTTTGTCTGCTCTGATTTTATCAGGCTTAACTCCTGTTATGGCACATATGGTTGATTTTCTTCTCATTCACAATATCTAATACACAGGTAGCATGGTGGCCTCTCACAACATTTCAATATGAAAACAACATACTTCAATATCTCATTTTTTTAATATGCAAGTGTCACAAGCAAATCGTAAAACTTTTCACACAAAACTAAAACAGATTGATTTTTTACAGTACCCAGCAGTCTTACTGCCTATTGTATGGGTAACTTGAATGTAAACTAACTTATTCTGTGTAATATTTTAGTCACTGATTTCAGTTCTCAGTTACCTTTCTGGGCTGGGACAGAAATGGCAAGAAAATGTGCCAGTATTTTATGTCAGAAACAACTTTTGACATTTTGTGGCTTGAGACCTAACTTATTTGGTTTTCCTGTTACTCTTCCTTAAGTTCTCCGCATCTTGTTGCAATAACTCAATACATTCAATACCTCAAAGTACATATATATATGTCACTAACTTTTTTTGGCTCTTCCTGTGCAAACTCCATCCCATAGGTTTCTATTAATGCTATTTCTTGTGAGGTCTTCCAGGCTGCAGATAATAAAATATTTGGTCATACTATGGAGCCCTATCTAACCCCTGTCTTCAGGTCAAACCAGTTAGTCCTGTTTTAGTCTTATATGATTTTGACCAACTCTTACACAAGGCAATATGTATGAATAGTAAATACTTGTTTTTATAAACTTTTCTGCATCTGAATAGTACTGCTTCATCAGTCAGAAGTTTTCTGCCTTGGATTCAATCCTCAAAAAATATTTAGCAAGGGTGTCTATAATGTGTTTACACAGTAATTTTCACAGGGAACAAAGCAACCATCAGGGACCGCAGACTTATCCTGCCTTTGGCCGTTTTCTGGGCTCACATTAGAAACTTATGAAACACCTGGATAACTGCCCTTCCTTTTTATTTTATGTATATTATTCATTTAGAATTACTATTTAATTGTGTCCTCACTACACCTTCAGCTAGATCTCTAATGATTTCTTTATATTGCACAAAAATATTTACAATTACATGAATACAGCCAGATTACACTTTTCTTTATAGATAGTTGAGGGATGCTCTAAATGTAAATTCTGTACCATATACTTTTATCCTTACTTTGATAGAATAGAAAGAGGCATGTTTTCCTAGCTGTTCCTACAGTCTCTCTCAGGCTAAATGAATTGACAAAAATAAACAGGCATTAGCAAAGCTGGTCTTTACTGCAACTAACATTTGTACTCAGATCAAATACAACATTTTGTCCTTTATTTGCACATATTCCAATGTGCTGTATTTCAGAATATGGCAAAACTCCTAAGTCTTTAATTTTCCATTTTTTCTGTTTCAGTCTGGCCGCATAATGATTTCGGAAAGTCATGTTCAATAGTTCTGCAAAATATTTTGTATTTAACAGTGTCTGTCCATATTTTTAAGTGGGAAAGAAATGTTTGATTGAATAGTGTCGTGGTTTAGGCCCTGCCACACAGCCCACTCACTGCCCCCCCACCTCCTCCCTCGACTCCCGGAGGGATGGGGAAGAGAAGCGAAAGAATACAACTCCCACAGGTTGAGATAAGAACAGTCTATTAACTAAGGTATAACACAAATCACTACTGCTACC
>WYDI02037508.1:0-22492 GCA_009867235.2 Psittacus erithacus | reverse complement strand
CCAAAATCAAAAACACAGCACTGCACCAGCTACTAAGAAGGAGAAAAATGACTGCTACTGCTGAACCCAGGACAAATAGCATAACAAGTATATATATCAAATGAAAATTTGTCATTTTGTTCTATGATAGCTCTCAAAAAACAGAGACTTCCTTCATCTCAAGCATTTTTCTCTGGGCTGCTTTCTTAGTATGTCACTAGGCCATAATATAGTCTTCTGATCAGACAGAGGCTTATTAAAGGTCTGCTGCATGGCTTTTTCTAGTTATGGAAGAAGATCCCAGCAGGGGGGAGGCTATAGTCAAATGCTTAATTTGGTTATAAATAAAGGATTCAAAGAGCAGCTCTCCATTCTTGACAGATCCATTGATTTTTTTGGCAAGTTTCTTATGGCAGATGTGTTCAGAAGAACTGTAGAGTATGCTTATAGCTACTTACAGATTTTTGGAAGCTGCTGTTTCTGCTAAGTTATTCAGTTTAGAACTGGAAACCCACGTTTTATCATAAAACTTGGTGACATCTGTCACAGCTTGATTACTTATGTTGAGGTAGTACCTTAAGTCCCTTAGTGTGAATAAATAACAGCATGATAGTTCATGTGTAATGCTGCCATCTATCCAAAGGCTAAAATCAGTTTCCTATCAAATCTTGAAACAGAAAAGGCTCCAAATGGCTATAAGGACAAACTTCTTACCGTGAGGACAGTTAAGTATTGGAACAGGCTTTCCAGAGAAGTTTGTGCAGTCTCATTATTGGAGATTTTCAACCTTGACTGGTTAAAGCCCTGAACAATGTGGACTGACCCTGCTTTGAGAAGGACTTCTTGAGGTCCTATCCAACCAGAATTTTCCTATGATTCTGTAAGAACTATTTTGCTCCCAATTTAGAAGAATAGGTGTATTATTTTTGCTCCGTGGCAGTTCTGAGTAAACTGTACATCATCTTAATAAGATATTAGTTAATAAGGCACATCCAATGAACATCACTATCATTTTAACTGACAGTTTTATTTGGTAGATTTAATATCAGAAGAAATTTTAAAATTCAAATAATAAGTTGCAATGTTTTTCTCCCTAATCTGAAATTCTTAAATTTTGGCAAAAGATAAACCAATAGAACTTAAATTGCCTGAGACATGATGAGGAAGGAAGTACACCGAAATACCAGAGCTTTATTGATATTCAAGTTCCAGTCTACAATTTTATGGACTTTTCAATGCTAATCCAAAGGAACAATTGCTTACTATTCTTTTTGCCATAGTTAGTAATTCCATGCTCTAAGAAAATAAATTGATCATAGAAAGACAAGATGAAAGTGTAAGAGCAACCATGACTACAAAACAATATCCACATGACTTGAGATGTCTCCAGAAACAAGACTGAATGCAGATACAGTGAAATAACAGAGAAGGGAGAAGAAATTTTGTTTCTCTTGAAGAACATTTTTATTAGCAACACTGGTGGAAAGGTACTACTGAAGTTCCAAAACACATTGCATTAGTGTGTACTCTAAAAGAGAAGGGGATAAAAATAATCAGCATTTTTTTCAGAGACAGAAACTGCAGCACACTACGCCTACCCTATTTTGTAACAGTTCTGCTTTCATCTACCAACTCTACCTGTAAATTGCCCACAGCTGTCATCTACCTGAGAATTAAACAGAACATTTTACAGAACTGGCACTGGAGGGCTAGGACTTGCAGCAGATTATAGGAACTCAAATGACTTTGTAGTGTCAGGGAATCAAACATGAGGTTTGTATTTATTATGTGACAAAAAGTTCTCTCTAAAGATTGCATTTCTCATATAATGATGGAGTCCATTAAAACTTACCAGAATATTAAAAGGCTAGACTAGGGATTTAGGAGGAAGTTACTCCGCTCATGTAAAAAGTGATTTGGACTTATCTAAGATTTTTTGTTTTTAATTAAGACAGAACAAAAAAGAAAGCATTCACAATGTTAATCTGTCTCATTTTTCATAGTTTAACTATGAAATAAAGATAAATAAGGTTGAAATAAAGATAAATAAGGTTGTAATAAAGATAAATAAGGTTGTGATCATTATCTTTAGCTAGCTTGAGGCAAATTCTCTCTGTAATCCTACAACTGGGTAACTTCTGAGTACTTCACATAGAACTAAATTTGTTTTCCAGAGTTAAAAAATTATACTTTCAATGCCAGTAGCAATTTAGGATCTTTTTAATGGGAGTATTATCATGTGTCCAATGCAGATAACTATCTAGTAGATTTTATTGGAGTCATAGAATTACAGAATCACAAATGGTTTGAGTTGGAAGGGATCTAAAGATTATCCAGTTCCAACTCCCTGCCACGGGTAGGGACACCTTCCACTAGACCAGGCTGCTCAAAGACCCATCAAATCTGGCCTTGAACACTTCCAGGGACGGGGCATCTACATCTTCTCTGGGCAAACTGTTCCAGCACTACTTGCTCTTGTAAAAAGTCCCTCTGCAGATTTCTTGTAGTTCCCCTTTCAGGCACTGGAAACTGCTCAGAGTTTTCTGTGGAGCCTTGTCTTCACCCAGCTGAACAAGCCCAACTCTCTCAGCCTGTCTCCATAGAAGAACTGCTCTAGCCCCCAGATCATCTTCATGGTCCTCTTCTGGGTTACTTTCAACAGGTTCATGTGTTTCTTACGTTGGGTTCTTACAAGTCTTCAGGCACCTAATGTTCATTGCAAACTCTATCTGCAGGTACCTGTTTGTTGTATTGTACTTAGTTACCAGCAGACGCACATAACATTAACATTATTCCAACAGTAACTTTCAGAAGTTTCTCTACACAGACAAACACACACACACAAAAACACAAACAAAAACTAAAAGCTCCCAGTTTATAGCAAATTAATCCTATTACTCTGAGTTTGATAATTTTAATTACTTTCTGTGCATGCCCACAGGTAGGTTACATCCAGGGACACTGGGCTTCAAGTATAACAAAACCTAATAAAAAATCTAATTCTTCTCCTAAAAGGAGGTTAGCTGAGATGAAGCTGGGAACAAGCACTAAAGCTTTCAACGGCCACAGTCTCTACAGACTGCTTTATGCAACAGATGTATTCTAAAAGTGTAGGTGTGAAAAATGCACTTCTGGTATCCTTTAAAATAAAGCACACAAACAGCCCATATATGAATGATTCACATCATAAGTAAGTCTTCCTTCTTTTAAAGTCCATATTGATCTTTGGAGGGCAACAGCCAATAAGGTAATGTATGCTATAATTGCCTACAATCACTGAGAAAAACAGTAAAATGAGGAAGGCACTGACTACAGCATCTAGACAAACTGATGCATTTGCCTTTGATCACCCCAACTGGACATTCAGGAAGGGCAGGTGGCATTTTAAACTATTCTGTTGTTGTAGGGAGTTCTATACACCAACAAGGCAATGATTGTTCTATGGAAGTAGGCTATATCCAGAGAGTACAAAGGGTGTTTTCAGTCTGTGGGTTTATGAAGACTGCCTTTACTGTGGGCTGCTACACCTCATGGTGCACCCTCAGTGCTGATGTGAGGAGGGCTTCCTCCTGGAGCATACTGTGACTCCCACCCTGCCAGACGCAGAGGGACTAGAACTACCAGGTGCATCTCAACATGTATGTCCCTATAGACTTACATGAGTTCAGCTGGTACCAAAGCAGGAGGAAACTTGCCAGCCTGGAACAAGAGTGACAGAATAAAACAACCTGTGAGATCATGGCTGGCTGGAAACAAGCTAGCTTCTCAGTAGGGTGGGCCTGAATTCATGAGGTTTTAGGGAACATGATGCCTGTCCCTTGGTGCTTTTCTCTTTCCTCAGCAAGCTGGCTTTCTCTTTCTGGCGCAGCACTGGCTACCCTTTTGTGCAGATAAGCCAGAATGCTGAAGCTGCCCTCAAAATATTCCCAATGTCAGTACTCCAACAGGAAAAAGCCATGAGTTAAACCCTTTGTCTAAATCATTGGATGAGTTGTATATTAACTGGGCTAGACTGGGCTTCCCTGCTGCTGCCTTTGGAGCTACTGGATCTGTGCCAGGTGGTTTGCTCTGCCACTAGGAAAACTGAGGTGGAGTAAAAGCTTCAGTGAAGAACCTGAACAACAGACATCAATGTATCCTTTGGACACAGGGATCACATTCGAAGCTCTCATTTGCTGGAAGTAGATGTCCGGAGTCCTATTCAGTGTAGAGGTTAAGACACCTAAATTTATGTGTACATGCACGTGACTGTTAGGATTCTACTGATCTGAGCTCTTGTTGCCAGTGGAGAGCATTTTACCCCAAAGGAAACACAAAGCAACTATCAGCTGTTTGACTGTATAAGCTTTGCGGGCTATATGCCAGATCTCCAGTCACTGTAATTGGAATTTTGAAAAGTAGTGCACATCTGAAATGTGTAAATGTAGGCATTTCTTATTTGGACAGAATCCCACCCTCACTTCTTAGAGGTGAGCTTTTCTTCCAAAGCTGGTAGAGATATAAAGAACATTTACTACAGAAATCACACAAGCCCAACAAACTATTGAACTCTCCTGCACAACATCCTACAAGATGGTCTGGTGGGCTTCTGTGTTCATTAGAAAGCAATGATAGGTTCATCTAGTGTGAAGGTTTACACACAGAAAAGAAGCCAGAAGTGCTGGAATTTTTAACTACTTACTTTATATACATAAAAGCTGCTGTTATAGTCTGTCCCTGTTGAAGTAGCTGTTGCTCTGAATGGATCAGTGTCACGTTTTTTCATGTGAGGCAGCTTAGAATGCCTCTAAGGGAAAAAGTCCAAAAAACTAGTGGAATGGTGGCCAACAAGGAAAGTCTATGATGCGTAGGTAAACAATAAGTCTTTTCCTATTCACTGTGTGTATTGTTTTTAAGCTATGTTTGGATTTTTTTATAGTAAAGGTCAGAGAACTATGGTCGGGTTCAATACATGAGGGCTTTCATAGTTTTTCTCCAGATCTTTTATGAGGCAGAGATGATACAATCCTCTTTTAGACAGAAAAAGAGACATCACAAACTCACAATGACTAGGAAGTTTAGAGATCTCTGTTGGAGATGGTCCTACTATCAAAATAACTACACCAATATAGAAATCTTTCTGGAATAAGATCATAATGGGGATATCTACATTCTCTGTCTCTGTATGCCAGTATCACTGTGATGATCATGGTGATACTTGACTTCAGACCTACCTCACCACTGTGCTACTGATCTGGACTGATGGTTGGACCTGTCTGCCACCTCTGAGTCTGACCTATTCCCTGGCTGGACCACAGGAGTCCCTGCTGCTTCCAGCCCTCATCCCAGACAGCCCAGGTATATTTTATTTACCAGTGTGAATTTAGGTCTGCAGTGCCTGTGCTGCCAGGGTGTCAGATGCCCAGCTCCAGGGCTGGTGTTCAAAGTGGTTCCTCTGTTAAGTGTTCTCCCAGGAAGGGTCCTAGAGCAGTTCCTCTGCTGTGCTTTTAAACCAGATTGGGATACCTGTGTTTCCAGTTTCAGGGCCAGCAATGATTTGGGACAACTGGTTTCAGAAACAGCGTCACTGTTGTGGTCTTGGTGTTTTCACTGTTGTGTTGTTGGGGGCTTTTTTTGACACTGAGTTTTTGTGAAGTCTTTTGTCAATCTGCTCTGGTTTAAAAAAAGTGCTCATGACATTTCTGATGTATCTGGCCAGTGTCAAGGCTTGATATGCAGCCTTTCCTTGAGCAGATTGGTTTCGACCCTTAGTGCAACAAGGGGGCTGTACACCTCCTGTATTTCTGTAGTCACATTTCAGAAAATACTTCCATGGTTTAGAGCAGAAATGGAAGCAGGAGGAAGGGGAAAAGGGGGAAGAACACTATAATATAGAGGTATCAGGTGGAGCTTGCAGTGCATATGAACGCATTGTATCAGCCATTGCCATTATATTTGACTACAACTTTTAACAGGTGATTTTCTTGCTCAATTTTCCTCTTACAGGTCTGTAAGACAGCACAGGTTTGTTTGCCTGAAAGCTGTATTAAAAAAATAAGATTACAGATGCAAGTGTTGGCACGAATATGCAATGCTAATTTATCTTTACTATGTAACCCTACCATGAATCACTTACTGATCTGTCCAGACAAAACTTTGTGTAATAGGAATCTGCTTCTAGAGTGGTCCATGACAAGTCCTCTGGGATTGCTTGGCAATTATACTAAGGGCTTCAGCATTAAACGCATCCAAAAATATCAAGCAAGATTTTGTGTCATGTAATGTACTCTCTTCTAGCAACTACTTTTGAAATTCATGAGCAAATAACTCCTTTGATAATTCATCTGTAAACCTTTAGTGTAATTGGCTACTTGCAAATTGATGAATTTTACTGGAGGCTGTAACTTGTGGATTTAAGCAGCCTAACATTGAACAACAAACTATGAAAATTGCAAACTTAGCATCTGGTAAAATGAACAATCATGTTTCCAGGAAACCAGAGAACTGCAAATTGTCGTGCTGTGGAGAAGCCAGCATGGGTTAATCTACTTCTAGAGGGTAGAGGGTAATCTACTGTAGAGGGTGGCATTCCTTACTAGACTATATCTCTAGTGTGAAAATGGATTTTTTTTTTCCATTGTACTCACATTTTTGAGGCCAAGGAGTGAGTTTACAATTTTTTAAAGATATTTATAAACGAAATCACAGTTGTTATTGTCTTAACAGTGGTGATTTTACAGAAATCACTTCTAAATTATCAACTTTTGTTCCCAGTTTGAGATTCTTAATGAAACCAACTGTAATACGCATAATATAAGTGGTTTAGGGGTATTCTAGGAGATCAACTGTGTACTGAGCAAGGAAGATAATAAATTAATAAGATTCAAGTAGTAAGGCTCAGTCTCTTGCTACATATGGTAAATGACATCAACTGGAGCTTTGTATCCTTTTTTTTTTACTTGTCTTTTCTCTCTCACACTAGGCTTATTAAGACTGCTTATTTTCCTAGAGTTTTAGTACCTAACACTAACTTATACATCATGTTATTTTCTAGTCAATGGGTAGTTCCTTTTGAGTCACTGAATCACATGAATGTTTGTTTTGAGCTTTGGTCAATATAAAACCAGAAGAAAATACCCTCCATAACAGTTTTTCTTCCAAACAAATAAAAAGATATTGTAGACATAGCCTTAGGTTGCAAATTCTTCAGAGCAAGGATTACAAGTTACTTTGTTTGCATACCGCCTGCAGCCCAATAATATATCTAAACACTAAGATGTTTTGAAACTAGTACTAAGAGACACCTGCAGAAAGCTATAGTAAATAAAAGTGGGCTATTGTTTTATTATTAAGTAATGACAAAGTGATTTATCTTCATCTATTTAAGCAGATAGTGCTAATTTAATTTCTACTGAATGTTACCAAAAAAGTAATTTTCTTTTTTAATATTTCTCTTGTGGAGACAAAAAAATAAAGAATTCATTTACTGGGAAATAAACCAATATTTTCCTCATGCAATGAGATGTAATTATGCAAAATAGAGAGACACCTCTTGTAAATACTCAGAAACTAGGAAAAAAATGCAGTTTATTGCAACATAAATACTAGTTACAGCATGTGAGCATCCAATCCCTTCTTCTTTTGAACCCATTAGTCCCAGGGTACTTAGCCACCACTGTATTTGGGATCATATAATAGTGTTGCAAAACCCTATTAGAAAGTGTTAATGAGATATAAACTGTAAATGCTGGGTCCAGTTATGGGCTCCACAGTACAAGAAAGATATGGACTTACTTAGGTCAGTTGAGTATAGTGCTGTGAAGGTGACTAAAGAATTGGAACATCTGACACATGAAGAGAGACTGATACAGCTGGAAGTGGTCAGCCTAGGGAAAGGAAGGCTCAGAGGGATATTATCCATGTGTGTAAAAGAAGGGAATGAGGAAGAAAGAGCCACTAACTTCTCTCAGTGGTGCCCACTGATAAACCAAGAGGCAATGGGCACAAATTGAAGTACATGAAACTCCAGCTGAAGACACGAAAACACTTCTTTTACAGTGCAGGTGGTCAAACACTAAACCAGGTGCCCCAAACTGATTATGGAGCCTTGGAAACACTCAGAACTGGACTGGACATGGCTGTGGGTAACCTTCTTTAGCTGGCCCTGAGTGAGCAAGGGGGTTAGACTTGAACTCCAGATGCATTTTCCAACCATTCTGTGATTCCCAAAGCTAGATGACATATGAGGATCAGCAAAAGTGAATACTTAAATAGCGTCCTACCAGTGTTTTGTAACATTTCCTGCCAGGGCCTGCTATAAGCCAGCAGAGTGCTCACCATATTCCACCAGAACTCTGTAACCACAGCACAGTGCTCCAATGCATAACTACCCTTGCACTGAGAGTTTAGTTTCTGGTACCACAACAGTAAGACTGAAGAAAATTTACATTTAAGTCTCATCCTTGTGCCTCTTCCTCATATTTGTGCCTCTCCCTTAAATTCACACACACACATGCACTTCTTTGTGTCCTGTTTCCTCCCCATTCTGGCTGCCCAGGTCATTATTCTCACATGCAGCACACTGCAGAAGATACCAGCAGCCACTTCTCCCCTAGTGAGTCAGCAGGAGACAGCTGACAGCTCCCCAGAGAGCTCCAGTGCCTTGGAACAAGAAGCCACATTTTTCATAACCGTGGCATGCTATGCATTGCACGACTCAGCTGCTGAATCCTAAGAAATTATACAACATGGCAGTTGCCTGAACACAACATTGTTTTTGGGAAATTACAGCTCAAGTACAGTGGAAACTCTGATACTCCCCAATGGCAAATACTCTTGAAAAACTGAGAATGAAAAACAGTCCTTGAAAGCACTGAACAGCTGCAGACAGGCTCAGAGCATAATAGGTCTTTGATCTTGTGTATGGTGGGAAGAGGACCACTGGGAGCTTAATGCCATCATTGTATGCAAATGGCATGGAAGGAGACTCCACCTAGTTAAATTGTTCCGTCTCAAATGCAACATTTATGAAAGACATCACTTCCTCATTATCATCCAGGTGGATACAAATGAGGATTACATAATATAAATTAAATCTAAATGTTATATTTGAGGTTGGAAAACTAGAAGATGCTTTGATGAGAGAGAAATACCTATGATGTTTCTAAGCGAGCTTGCAAAAAACTACTGTGGAGAAATGCCGACTGTAACTAATAATGGAAACCCTATCATATTATAAGCAGAAGCCTGTATACACTACAAACTGAAAATGTACAAAGACAGCACAGTCATTTTAGCAAAAAGAAAAACCTGAGATATAATTTCCATTTACTTTGTGTAGACCTATTGTGGCTGAAATCAGCAGAGATTTTGTTTTTTTCAAAATGGGCTCTGCAAATAAAATATATTTTGGAATATTGATAGAAAGGTTTTAAGACAATGCCTTTACATGAAATAACAGGATTTCTCCTATCTTATCCTGAAAAAAAAAAGAATTAAGTACTGACTTCTGAGCCTGATCTAAATGCAGGGTTTTTCCAGGGCCTTCAAGGATGTCCGTACCTTACTTATCTAAATAAAAAGGTGTTTGTTTGATTTTAACTTTTTGGTCTTTCATGTGGTGAGTAAATTTTAAAATCCCATGAAAACAAGCATGGTCATCTGCATCTTTAACTCACAGCAAATTTTTCTCAACTACAGACTGAATAGCTTTTACTGCACAAGAAAAAAGCATAGGAAAATTATGCAGAACCTTTAATGAGAAAAATGCATCTAAAAATCACAGAACTAAGTGGTACATCACTGTATAAACTGTTTGTTCAAAAGAATTTCAAGTCAGAAGAAAAAGTGGAAGTTAACTAGAGAGAAATATGGATATGCTGTGAAATGCACAGTGAAAAATTCTAGGAGGAAATGCTTAGCGAAAGTTTACTCTAAATTGTTTGCTAGTAAAAATTTAAAAAATAAAGCAAATCAATGTCTGCATAAGACTCCTGGGTTAAATACAACTGAGAGCATAACATTTTTGATTCAGCGCTATGCAGCCAAAACCCAAAGCCAATTAAAATGTAAAAGTTAAGGGTCAATCTTCATCCTGGATTTAAGAAGGTTATTAGATTTACTTTTTTTCTCTTGCTCCCAGTGTCAATGGTTACTGGCTTTGACTTACATGTAAGAAGTGGATACCACTGAAATGCAAGATTTCCATTTTAAGGATTTGACAGTTATAGACAATAACTAACGGTTAATTTCAGTATGGATTGATCCCGCAATTTTAATGACAGGCAGCTTAGCTAATCCAGACAATTCAAGGAATAGGATCTACTTGTTACAGTAATAGCAGAGCTTATTGCAGTTGACTAGTATTACCACTTCAGAAATTAAGTGTTTATAGATGTTATACTGCTTTCTGTGGGAAGTCTGTGGGTTTTATTTATTTACTTGTTTATTTTTGTAGTACTAGTAGAAGCTGTAGTAGTAAATTCTTCCTTTTCTCTTTATTTTACATTCAAAAATGTAGAAATGAGGCACTGAAGGAGAAAACAGGAATTTGTGACTCTGCTCCAGTGGGTCTATTAATGACTTACAAAGCCTTATTCCTACACAGTTAATGCCATTTGCAGAAGTTCTCTGTCCACTGCAAGAAGTAAACAACTCTGCACGTGAACCATTCTGGAGGACTCCTAACTCCTTTGCTATGTTTCCCATTTATGCTTTGAATTACTGTGTGCTATCGCTGGTGACACACATCCTGTTAGGTTGGTTGCTATATGAACACTGCAGTGTATATAATGCTGCAGTAAGCCCTTTTGTCTTGTGTGCCAAAGCACATGACAGCACAGTAAAACCCTTTATTGGCTTTTCAGAAACCTTCCTTAAAGAAGAAAAGAAATAAATCTATCATCTGCCCAACTTCAAAGTTTTAAAAAGCTTATGAGAACCTGATATCATTTCAATATCCCTGCCCCTTTGACAAATTTGAATGCAATTAGACAAGTTCAAGAACGATTGAGAAAGTACTAGTAAGAGATAAAGATTCCATTTCTATTACGTAATTTAAATTATATTTGCCAATTGAATGCATTGAGGAAAAATAGGCTGGGGGGAGGGGAATCATTAAATCATTGCTTAATTTAAAAAAGTTTGTAGCTGAAAATATAATTGATTCATCAATATTAGCAAAATTAAAAAAAGAGAGATGAAAGATCAAGGAGGCTTCTCATAAAATAACAGCCAGCGCATCTTTTAACTATTTTCAACCTACTATTAGAAATGTTTGCAAAAAGCATAAGATTGTTTTTGCAAGAATATACACTTGGAAAAATGTTTTTTTCTAATTTTTCCCAAAACAAAGGATTCATCTGTTACACAAAGACCTGATGTAATGCCCTTTTTACATAATGCCAACAAGCACAGCATGTTTGCTAAGGTAGTGCCCAATGAAAATTCAGTTTGAGAGCCAATCTCTGGCAATGCTGGCACACTGCTACAGCAGATGTTTCTTACTTTAAGATAGTTGAAATGGCTTTTAACTACATTCTAGAACTGAAGAGCACAAGAGGCAGAACTTGGCAAGAACAAGGTATTGTGATTCATAAAACTTCGGCTTCATAGAAAGGCTCCCTAGAAAATGGAATTGTCTCCTTAGCTCAGGGAAGTCTATTGTCATGGACAGACTGTTCTCTTGTTCTCATATGAAAAAGCATTTTAGTGGGATTTATTATAGTTTTTCCTCCATCTTCTTATAAATATTTAATATTGATACTATTTCATAAACCAAGAATCTATACTTCATGTTCTGCTGCCAAAACTATGTAATTTGGTATCATTTTTAACCCTGTGTACTGCTCCAACATTGTGTTTAAACATCTACTGAGACATAGATGATTAAGATTTTTCCTGTAGGTAATCCTGCTACCCAGAGATGTAGCTCTACCACTTTTGGTGCATGAAGCACTACCAGCCTAGTGCTTCTCTTCATCAGGAGGACACACCTTACAGCTGTGAGCAGCTCTAAGGTCTGATGGGGTGCTCTGCTGAATTCTGCACAGTTTTAACTATCCCTTCTGAATTCCCATATTTGAGGAATTTCTGGCATCCCTGTCAAGGCAGATAATGTCAGTTACCCCATTTCTATGGTGCTTAGCACAATGAAGCTCAGTCCCTGGATGACCCCAGGATGCCACTCTAATGCAAACAAAAGTATCCTTTTCAGCTCTCTGACCATCTGAATTTCTTCTAGAAATCCAGCAGATTTGATGGCATTACAGACAGATGTTCTTTTAATTTCACTTCTTGACATCCTTTTCAAAATTAAATGACTACCTTAAATGTCATGGGACATGTCTACAAGTAATGTGTCACAGTGATTTTCACAGGGTTTTGTACAGTTCTACCAAGAAAGAAAGCATAGAGAAGATTCATTATAGCTTGTACTCTACTTCTCTTTCGGTAAAGGGAGGAGGAGTCATATGAATAACTGCTGGCAAATATTAGCTTACTTTTCTCACATTAAAATACCTTTCACCTACAACCTGAACAAAGTATGTCAGATGACTGCATAGTAAATAATCTCTCTCCACTCATCACTCAGTGATGCTTCCTCTATTAGTCATATATTTTCCTCATAAAATGTATAATTAACAGCCCAAGATGAAATAGATAAGCTGCTGCAAGTTCTGAGCTCTATGTGAATTTTGTGTGTCCTCAAAACTCAGTAGGATTTCCTTTGTTTTTTTCCTAAATTTTCCTAAACTGAAATGCAAACCATTATAAGATTGAATAGGCAATGAAAATAGGTTTGCTTTTTGGTTTGCAGGAGCCATATGTCAATCCCTTGAAATGATCAGATTTTTATATGGCTTGCTGTCGCTAACAGAACCGACTACGGTCATGGACACTAAACACAATTTTAAACCACATTTTAAATGATACCTTTTTCTATGTTGGGTAAATACCACAGGAAAAACAGAGCTGTTAGAGTTTTTGCTGTGTTTTATGAGTACACTCTAGGTGATTATTCCTAACTTGAGCATAAGTCCCTTCCATGTGTTCTTCAAAAAAGAAACTAGAATCAAAGGCAGGTGACTCCTATGGACATATGGCATGGCTGGATGTGACTGTGCCAATATGCTGTATGTACAAGAAGAAGGAAAGAATAAAGAAACTGCCACTGAGCCAAGAAGCCTGAGGTTATTAAGCTTTTTCATAAAAAAGTAGCTTGGGAAAGAAAAAGAATGAATTAGAAAGTAATTCTCTTTCCCTATATTCACAGCTGAATCCATAGCTTTATTTATCCTCATGAACCAAGAATTTTTCACAGTGTTCCAACAGCTGCTTAATAGGATTGATAACACCCACTGCTGTGGGAGGATTTGGCTTTCTCTAATTGCGAAAGCACCTGACAGGTAGATTTGCACTGGCAGAGATAAAGCTGAAGAGACTTCAGGCAGAAAGTAAATTGTAGGCCCAACACTTGCTCATGGTATCTTCAGCCCTCCCATATGATTCATACGACTCCTGACACAGCTTCTGTTGGTGCTCTCCGAGCACTGGGACAGATAAGTGCTATGGATGCTTCAGGAGGTAAGTCCCTGAGCGGTAGCCAATCTTCCAATCCCTAGGAGGTCTAGAACATTTCCTCGAGGAGGAGGGTCAGAAAATGTGCACTGCATGCTATGTGGAGCCTGGAATGATCAGGAATTTCCTGAGCTGGACAGACCTGGGTGGAAAAGCTGTGAACAAGATAGAGCAGTTCTAGTCCAGTAAATATGGTATTTTACCATTATGACTAAAAGTCCACAAGCTTGGTATTAACCTGGAAATGTAGGAGCTCCAGGCTTGCCTGGGCTAGCCTATGGCTTAAGCTAATTTTAACTTGTTTTAGCTACAGCAGCTGTTACCTAGCAGTCAGGTTTCATTTAAGATAGCTTTAGGTTATAGTGAGAAAAAAGAATTATTCTTTGTAGATTGAAGTATCTGTAGTCATAAAACAAAATATGGCTTGCAAAAGTGTAAACACAGAGTGGTACCAGACATCCTGAACTAAAGAAAAATCACAATGATCATTCAGCAGTCACTACAGGAATACAATCTTGTTAAACCAGTTTAGACATACAAAGACAACAGAACACTAAGCAAGTGAAATCACATGAAAATAATTCAGAACAAATTTACAGAATGCTCACATCCATATCAAGAAAATGGATAAACATAAACACAAGTGGACTCCAAGACAAGGAGGAAGGAACCCCTTCCCTTTTCCCTTGAAGCTTCAAACTCCTGCTGGTATATAGACGTGAGGACATAGACAACTTGCTGGCACCCTTTCCTGTCTCCTCTGCTTGAGAACGGCTGGCCAACAACCTTAAGAACCTGGAGGGACCCTGAAAAGTGAGCATAGCACCAGAGAAAGTAAGTATAGACTAAGAATCTTTTTTCTGTGTAACTAGCTGTACTAAAAAGACTTTCCTATATTAATTTGGAGTGTAATTGGTAGTACTACCATTAAACGGTGGTATTGTGTTAGTATTACTATAACTCTTTGCTTTTATTTTGATTAGACTATCAAATCAGACTTACAAAAAAATCACAGCTCCACATATATATAATGATTTTCCCTCTGGCAGTAATAATACTTGGAGTGTTATGCTGTGCATGCAGTTTCAAGTTCATGCATTAGCAATAGCTGCCACCTTTCTATTCACTCAGAATTCAAGAAACCTCCACACCAGCAGAGCCTCATCACCAATCACCAGGAAAGGGGAACACTACGTTGCTGCAGAGTGGCTTGAGCAGACACAGGAGCGGAAGAGAAAACATGCAGCCAAGGTCAGAGAGGGCATTGTTACTTTCCAGTTCTTTATCATTGTATACCCCAAATGAACTTCTCCTTTCCTCAAGTATTGTACAAGTACAAGCATTCAAGTCATTGCTTGCAACTGTGAACAATATTTTCATCTGCCATGTACAAATTTTTATTCCTTAACAAATATTGTAGGCCTATGATTATTATCTCTAAAATTCCTTTCTCCTGTCAGTAGCTGACTTGACTCATCAGATAGACAAGCCAGAAAATCATAAAAATTCAGTGGAAGAAAGCACGAATTCACCTAAAATCAATCAGATCAGAAAACAATAGTGATTTGCTACCATACATAGTACTGGAATCAGTCTTTTTTTATGTTCACTTGAATTATGTCAGGTTGATGTTTCCAAGTCATGAATGTGAATGCAATGTGTCTTGTAATCAAAGACAAATATCTTTTCTCAAATCACACACACACAAGTAACATATTTACTAAAAAAAATATGCACTACAACTTCTGCCTCTCAATTCCTGTCTCCTAACATCTATTAGTGGTTCCAAAGCCACTAATGCTTAGTTTCAAATCTGTCTCTGCCCCACCTACAGTAAAGCCCTGTAGCACACCAGCCTTTCCACTTCACATGCTCTACCTCTTCTCTCTTCCTTTATGATCAAGTTGTGAACATATCAATGGCATTTGGTGGGATCACAGATATTGCAGCTGCCTAATGAGAATTCTGGATTGAGGTTCTTTTTTCTATACCTGCTGTGCTAGTACATTTCAGGGCTTTTATGAAACAAAATAATGAATATCTATAACTACTAATTACATGCACAGATAGAGTCTTTTGAAGCAGTTCCTCACTTTAGTTTGTTATTTTGGAATATCCAAGGAATCTGACTTCTTCTTTTTCAGGTTCTATCACAAGTTCACATATCTAAAATACTATTTAGAGTTTAAATTAGCCTTGTTAAGGAAGCAGTAAGTTTAATATGATTTCTGTGTTAGGACAAACTCTTTAGTCTCTCAGTACTTTTGTTATTGGGGCAAAAGCATGATGTATGTTCTTGCCTCCCAACAAGACAGCTTTCTTATTTATCCCTTGACACTAGAATGCAAGTTTGGGATTTTTGTTTTGGTTTTGTAATAGACAGAATAAGGATAGCAGTTGCAAATGTTTATGTGAATATAAGCGGTAATGTAATATTCAACTTCGTTCATTAAAATTAATGTTCATAGCTTCTTTCCCTCCACTTAAACACAGCTGGCTGTCCACATGCATTTAACTGATGCAGCTTTCAGACACTATCCAGCAAAAAAGTTTTTCTCTAGTAAGCTATGCTATCTTTCTACAAATAACCTAACTTTCTTCTAGTGATTGCAGTCACGTTCAATTCTATCTCCCCAGAGCTTATCACCTGTACCTTTTTCTGGAGGTCATTCTGGCAGTATCTTTCTGCTAAACAAGCAAAAGTGACACCTGTGTGAAGATTCTAGCATCTCTGCACTTGATTAATCTACTAATGATTCCTTGATTCAGGAGTAAAACTTCTCCCTCTTGTCAATAGCCATTTACAATAATATAAAATGCCTCCATCCATTGAAATTTATTATTTATTTCTATTTATATCTAATAGGAAGAATATCTTTCACACAAATGCATGATTAGTATTAAGTCATGCAGCTCTTCACTGGTTCTTCATGGGAAACATACATAATGGCAGTAGCTTACTTTGTGTAGGTGGTTCTCCTGAACTACTATTGAGAAACACTGTAACCTAAAATTTTCTATAACATGTAATAATCAGGGTGGTAAAGTAGTAAAAAAATATATATCAGAGAAGGCAGATACACATTGAAGGAAAACAGATTTTTTCCTTGGTGTTAATTTTCTCATCCTAATTGAGATAAAGACATAATTGCACACCAGAAATGTTTGCTTCCCTCCACTGTCTAAAAGGGAAGTGAGATACCTAGCACAGATGCAGAAGTCTACGACAAAGGAGTCAAACATGAAATGAGATTAACTGACCCTGGATATTTCACAAGAGGCTTGTCTTTTAAGCATTTGCATTAAAACCGGCACTGTTTTTTCCCTTTGATAAGGATTTAGGGAAGGGTAAATAACATAAAATGGTAAAACAGATAAAAGCTTTGTGTTCTTTTTAGAAAAACATTTTAAGCTAAAATCAGAAAGATACACTGAAATGTAGGTCTCATCAAAGGAGATCAATATGAAACAGAAAAAACCTTTTTTCAGTGTTTTTCTTCTATACCAAATGCAGCCTTTGACATTTGCTCTTTGTAAATTGAACAGATAAAATATTATCTGTAATAAACAGAATATGAAATAAAGAATTTCCTTTTTTACTAGAAAAAATACTTTCAACAAAACCAAAAAAGAAGACTTCCATAAGTATCCTTTTAGAAAGCATTCTCTCTGTGACACCAGCTTTATGAAAATTGAAAAAATTATCATACTTTAAGGGGAGCAGAAAAATGAAAAATAACTTTGAAAAATTTTGAAACTGTCCATAGTGAAGATGCTATAATGGGAAAAATGGAATTTGTAACATTGTGTAGTCCAAATAGTGACTCTATACCAGATGAATCTCTGTACTATCACTTAAAGAAATGTGTCAAAGGCAGGAAGGGAATATTGGTGGTGAATGTGTGCCCTAATATTCAGTGAAGATGCGGCCAGGACATGTGAGTATATTTTGAAGTATTTTATCAATGAGCTTGACCAATTCTTAGCAAACTGTAGACATAATCAAATACAAAATAACATTGACAGTATGTAATGCAAACATTGATTTTGGAGCTGATTAATAGTTTGGGGTTTATCGCTGGAGATGGCAGAGGAGGACAGCACACTGGATGTATGGGTCCAACACAGATAGTCATAAACCAAAGAACTATATAACTGAGAAATTGAATGAGTCTGCTTAGACAGGTGTGAGATGCTCATTTCTTGGACCCAGGAATCCTAAAATGCAGCCTGCCCCCTTGGGATGAGTAGCAAAGGTGCAACAAATCTGAGGGAAATGAAAACAGAACGGCTTCTGTCTTTTCCCTTTTTCTTTTTTCCTGCTCTTTTTCTATGCAAATTTTTGAGTATATTTGTCCTAGCTTAAAGTATCCATGGCATATTAACATTACATTCTTTTTGTTTCTTGGCCCCAGGGCAGAACGGAATTCCTATAACCATTTGTTATGAACTAAAGCAGCTCTCAGGCAGATATAACTGTCATTGCAAATGTAGTCTGTGACACTTCCTTTTTTTTTTGGTAAGGTTTAAATGCCCAAGTAGTTAAAGGCCTGCAGCTCACTTACTGCGTTTGAAAACCCTTTCAGTTAAAACAGTTTGTCAGTCTGTTTTCTCTACTTTCTGTCAGGTCTACTAGCTAATCTGGTATCCCTCTAAATATGTTCTCTTGCCTATTACGTGTGCTGTCTAGACTAAAGCATTCAGTAGGCTGGGACAGTCAGACATGCCTCAGTAACTCCTTTCAGAGATAACGACACAGAATATGGAAACAAGCTAAAAGATTTACAGAAAAACCAAGCGTAGTACACTGTCAGATAAAAGCTAACATGATACAGAACCAAACACACTGCCACAGTCTGCATAACTCACCTTGCTCTCATTCATTTATACTCAGAGAAATATACTGAAATAAATGGTCTAAGACAGGGAGAGGAAGTCCTTAACCTGGCATTGCTAGTGGAACTGCTGTACTAGGGAAGCACCCCATTGCTTTCATTTTCTTTACACTTCACACCACGTAACTGAACTACAACATACTGAGTTCCTGTGGCTCTGCACACATCCTATTGCTTGAAATTACATCCTCACTTTTTCCCCAAAACAGAAGTCAACAAATTTAATTAAAAGCAAGCTTGTAGCTCATGCTTTGGATTTATTTATCTCAAAAGAATCCATTTACAAATACATATGTATGCATGTATAATAAATACACAGCTAATGCATTATGTATGCTGCATTTAAATATATTTCTATTTGTAGGAATAATATTCATACACACATTTACATAATATATACATGCATATAATTTATATATATATATACATATATATAAAAGGGCTATAGTACATTGACTTTTTGCCCTTTGCCAGGAGTATTGCAAATAAAATAATCTACCCTTTCTGACATGGAATTCCCCTGGTTTATTGAAAAGTACTGGAATTTCTAGCTGAAGGACTAGCTAGTCTCCAAATTTTCAAGATAAGTAAAATCATAGAAACTTGCAGCACCTTTTTAGCTCTGACTTGTTCTCCTGCAGGGAAAAAAAATACAAACAAACAAAAAACCAAAAACAAACAAACAAAAAACAAAATAAACAAAAAACCAAAAAAACAGCAAAAAAAAACCCAAACAAACAAAACAAAACAGAAAAAAGAAAACCAAAAAACCAAACCAAACCAAACCTGTTACAATTTTCAGATTTGTTAGTTTAATTCCAAAATAACTTGGGGAGGGCAGTAAACTTTTGTAAACTAGAGTTAGTATGGAAAAGCTCATTACTGCTAATGTTTTCTAAACTTCACACTATGAAAGTCCTTTGAAAACACTGTGAGATGCCATGTTTGACAGGAGGTTGCTTAAGTTTGACAAGAGGTTGCCTAGGTACAGCTCAAACAAAGTAGACTGACTGAAAACTGTGTTGTCAGTATAATGTTTACACTTACATACTGTCAAAAAGAGTATCTACTCCACAAGAATTACAAATACTTCAAAGAAACACAAATAAATTCAAAGGGAGTACCAAAGCCATATATTTAAGATAGAATTAATGAAATAATATTCCAATTACCAGAATTAACATGTTGTCTGGATTATTTTTTCTGTTAATTACTTAAAAATGTTTGTTGCAAGTCTTGCTAACTAAATTTTACCATACACTGCTTCAATATAGCTGCTTGGACAGTTTGATGTTTCAGATTCCCAGTCTACAGTTTATCCATATGATCTCTACCGCAGCAGGAGAGCTCACATGGATAGAAAATATCATGGGAAATGAAAATAGTTCTGCCTGAAAAGTAAGCTATAGTGAGTAAACACATTGATAGATGATCCCTGGCAGCATACACTGAAAGAAAAATATGTTCTGGAGTGCCATATACATGCATATCTTACTGTTATGGCTGACTTTTATGACCCAAAATAAACCTCTGTTAATGAACATTTCCTCTATCCATTGCTTCCTGATGTGAATGCACCAGAAGTCTCTTCCTACTTCTGTATAAGTAAAGAGACAAGAGAAAAAGCATTGCACCAAAACCGGTTTGCAATGAACATTTATAAAGGCATTTCTCTTTGCTCTTCTTTGCAAAATTACATAATTACAGTCTTTTTCCTATATTTTTTTTTCCCACAAATTAATGAGAGACAACTTCAGGTGATCATGTAAGCAGCTGGGACACACACACGTGATATTTCTAATATGTAAGCTCTAATGATGTTTTTGAGATGTCCAAGGAGCATAAATGTTTCTAATATATGCATATGCATACATAATTTAAACCAAAAGAGAAATGAACATGATATAAAGATCTAACAGTATAAAACCTGGCCTCTTCCCTCCAAGTACTCATGTGAAATGCAACTTATTTGAATTTTGCGAGTAATCACCAATATATGACCAAAAAGCAGCATGCGACTGAGCCAAACAATGCATGCTCAGGTTGTGCAGTCACTATATACTTACGATGTTTTCTTTACATTACGGATAACCCACTTAAAAGAAACAACTGTCAGGTGAAACTTTTTCTTAATGAATAATACAACGTACACCATTAATTTTTCATACCAGGAATTCAATTTTAACACAGGCAGCATGGAAGTGCATATTTATCCACAAAACCACATTGCTGAGCAGGTCACACAGTGCTTGCTTTTTGAACGGCAGGGCTGGCCCTCTGTAAGACACCTGCAGTCAAACCCAAAGGCCTGTCATATGGGAAGGAAAGAGCTGTCTGGCTTACTTAAATTTGACAACGTTCTGCTTTGTTTACCTCCTCTCTGACAATTGCAACTTTTTAACAAAACACCAGTGTCTGCTACCCTGTTGCAAACATCCTGTCTCCAAAGCTGTTTTAAAGATAATTCCCAACAGTACCTTCACTTGCAAGGCTAGCATAACACCAGTAATGAGTGCTGATGTAATACAGGGCTTTAAGTACTTTTAAAATTGTTCAGTTATCTTCTGAGATACCTTATTCGGCCATTTGGACTTGAATAACTCCTTTGGTTTCAAGTACTGCCGAGAGATGACAAGGTCGTCTGTCCTAACAGCACCACATCCTAACAGCGCCACATCCTGGGGCTTACATTTCCTGAATTGATGCTTCTTCCCAGGAAAAGGTACAGAATAAATGCTCCTCGTCCTCACCAACTGAATATATAAACCGCTTCAATGACTCCTTTCCATTATATATTTCCCAAATAAAGCGGATGCATAACAACTCCCTTAAGGTTTCACAGTGTTCGGCAATCATTGACTCCTAGCATATGTAACACCTATGCCATTCTTCTGAAATACAATACTTATGCAGGGTTTCTTGAAATCTTATCCATCAATTTTTATTATTTCTTTAATAGCATGTGAGTGGTTGATAGCATGTTACTCTGTGCTATTCCATAGCAACCATGCTAAATGTGGATCAGCGTCTGACTGCATTCTTTTTCAGTATGTTTGTTATTAGTCTGATTATTTTTTTCCACCAGCCTTTGTCACTGTGTTATAAGGACTGACAGTTACATACCTAAATCCATATTTCACTGTCAACTGCCTAAATCATGCTCACACTCTCCCAACAAATAGACCCTTGTGAATATACCATGGCTGACAAGAAGACAGAACTGATACACATTAGCTACTGTTTACCCAATACAAGAAAAATAATCTAACATAAATGAATAATTTCTCTGGTGAATGCAAACCTGTTTATGCATACATGCTTTATTTACTCACAGTTTGGTGTATATATAAAGCACAAAGTTTTCTCAACATTACTGGTTTTAGGGATAAATATAGTACTGGGGGTGGGTGGATAGGATAGAAATAACAGTACGACATGCACAGAGATTGTGCAAGTTTATAACCTCTCTCTACCAACAACAAACAATGCTTAATGCTGTATGGTATTAAGTGGGATGCAGGGAAGGCCAGTTTTTCTCAGATAATTTAGGAATTGATATCTGGAGGCTGGCAAATGAACCTCTCTAGAGAACTTTTGCAAGCACAATGATCTGCTTGAGAGGCTTCCATAAGATACGGTTCTACAGAGAAAAGGGTTTGAGAAAGGCTGGGTGATTTTCGGATATCAGCTCCTGCAAGCTCAAGAATGGTCCACCCTTATGAGTAAGAGTGAGAATGGCAGGAGGCCTTCGTAGACAAGCAAGGAACTCCTTAAAAAAATACGAACATAACAAGAAAACATACAAGAAGTGGATGTGGGGTCAGGTCACACAGAAGGTACATAAAAACACTGTTCTTTTGTACAGAAGTAGTGTGTCCTGGGTTCAGCAGTAGCAGTCATTTTTATCCTTCGTAGTGACTGGTGCAGTGCTGTGTTTATGACTGTCTGTCTGGGAACAGTACTGATAATACCAATGTTTGCAGCTACTGCTTAGAATGTTTACACTTATCAAGAGCTTTCTGAGCCTCATGCTCTGCCCTGGGAGGAGGGAAAGCCAGGAG
>WYDI02037507.1:0-12529 GCA_009867235.2 Psittacus erithacus | reverse complement strand
TCTGGATGGCATTCCTTCCCTCCAGCGTATCAACTGAACCACACAGCTTGGTGTCATCGGCAAACTTGCTGAGGGCAAGGAAAAGGGAACACAGAAAGATGGCCATGTTCCCGTTAGTATATTTTCAGTATTTCTAATAAAGCTCTCCCAGTGAGTCTTCGGATCTGCTCTCTTCTTGTCCACAGTCATGCTATTTTTTAGAGTAAACTAAGGTCAGATACGTAGGACCCAAAGTACTCTGTGTAGCCAGTAACTCAGTATTAGGCAACTTGCAAATTTGTTGACACTGGCAGCATTATAAGAATTATGTTATTCTTAAGGATTTTCCCCTGTAAGGTACAAGAAATCTTTTGTTACAGAACTGTGTTGCACATATCTCCTTTTCTTCAGAAGTGCAGGGGTGAATAATGGAAGAAAAATCTTTGCCTTTCCTTTGTATAATAAAATCCTTCATAATTGCCTGGAAAATACAGGCAATTACGTATTTTGTAAGTATGAATTAAGAGGCTTAGGTTCTCCTTTCCTCCTCGCTGTCAAGGGACTTTGACAGATAAATTTAATAGATATTGGCTGGAAATGCACATTGAAACAACCTATTTGAGGCCTCCAGGAGTTTCTACTAGTAACGGTCTTTATGTATGTCAGTGCATGAAGTGACAGTAACTTCTCTGTTTTTCACTTTTGTGCAGCACAGTATAAACTGTCCTTAATGACAATTTCCCTTTTGCTTCAAGCTGAGCGTGACCAGTTTTATCTGTTAGAAAGTACGAAAGATCAGAAATCTTGTGTGTAGGATACTGAAGGTGTTTCTGAGTACAGTAAGATGGTATTTATTGTGGGAAGAAATATCTTGTTGTCTGCCAAAAAATTGCTGTTGACAGAAATAAACTACGCAGAAAATTGAGTCACTGAAACACTTGTACAAAATCCCAAAGCAGCTACGTAATTTCAGTGTAAGCTCTATGGCACACACTTTCCAAAGAATTTAAGGCTGAAAATACAACTCGTACAACAGCTTCTAACCTCACCCCTCCACTTCTGATACTAAATCAGACATGAAACATTGTTTAAGAAGTCAGAATATAACTTGTAATGGGCTTGTGATTTTGTGAAATTTGAGACTAAATAATTAATCATATTGTCTTGTCATTTAGTAACCACATCACCTGGCCCTCAGCATCCTCCTATGCCTCCTTCTGTCAAGCCTACACAAATGCGAAGAAAACCTCTGCCTCCAAACACTGTGACTGGTAAACCGGGGATGCCAGGTATTTCATCCTTTTCAGCGTAAATATCATATTATGTGTGAGAGAATATTGAAGTGACTAGCAGGGTATAGGAAAATTTTATAGTATAGATTATTTTTCTTTAATCTGGGATATCTGTAGGAATTAGTCTTCTGGAACACACAGGTCTTCTGTCTTTTGTCTTCATACATAAACTCTGTTTTCCTTTCGTTTGCCTAACCTAGGTATGTCGAAATCATCCCTAGTAAGGGAGCTGAAAGCAAAGTAGCATAATGCAAGTCATTCTTCAAGAAGATCAACATTAAGAACATTTCATGTCTACTAATAGCATTTGCAGTTTCTCAATGTGCATGTCAGATGGGAGATCTTAACTATTATGCTTCAGTGCATGCTCCCATCTGGTTATTTGTAAAGAAATTCTGTCCCATATATATGACACATCCATTAACCACTACAAATAACAAGCTAATAGGCACCCAGAAAACTAACTGCATGGGAGGCAGGGCAAGCTGAGTTATCTCATGTGCACAGTTTAGCTTAATTCCTATGCTACAGTGTTCCTACTCTTGGTATCAGTATAAAAGCACACCAAAACATTCACATTTCCTATTTTATTTTAATTTTATCCTGAAGCTGATACTCAGTATCCTAATGTATATTTTGTCTGTGGATTCTATATAAGAATTCTTAGGCTAACATTATTCCAGGTAGTCAGAGACTACTATCTCATTATGCTTGGCATCATGAGAAATGCTTCCCTCTTCATATTTCTCTCTGTAGTTCACTGGTAATATAAAGGTCTCAACTCTGCTGTATTTCCTGTTGGCTTTTTTTGGTTTGTTTCGTTTGGGTTCTTGTATGCTATTAAGGCACTAAAGGCCTAAATAATTCCTTAATATTTTTTGCAGCAGATTAGAAGCAGGAATCTTCAAGATGGATGAAACAAACTGTGTATTTACTCAATAGCAGAGCCAAGATTGAAGTGTTTTGTCTATACTTGTTGTTGTTCAATGGTGTTTCCCTAGTAATAGCTACAACAGAACATAACATACTGTCAGTCCTAAGCTGTAGCATTAAAAATAATATTGACTTAATACATTTGATTTTGCTTTTAATAGGGTATATGCTAATTTTCTCTGTTAAGTGTCTAATTAATTTACCAGAGTTTTGAAATGTCACTCTTTTTCCATACACTTGGGGTCAGGTTATGTGGTATTATACCTTGCTAGGCATTCAAGATGGAATAAATTGGTTAGAGGATCTGGTTCTTCCTTGTGGGTCTAGTGGCAGATTTCCCTTTCTGTCTGTGTTCACTAGTATTTTATCCAGCTTAGTTTTAGGTATCATAATTGAATTTCTTCTAGTTCCCTGGAGAGACTGTTCCACAGTGCTAACAGGAAAAATTTACCTCAATGTTCTTCTTGGATTTTGTCTTTCATAATTGCGTCTTGTTTCTTTTTCTCATTTATTTGTATCTTTCTTACTAATGCAGTGGGTGAGTATTATGGGAAGGTTTCTATGCCAACATTAAAAGCCTCCTGGATGTAAAAAAGGAAACAAGAGATTTCCGGAACCTTTGTGAAACTGGACTCTAGTGAGAATCCTAATAAATTTTGACTTTAATAAGAATATTAGGAGAGAATCTTTATTATGAGAATTTTAATAAATTTTCACTTTATGAAAGCAATTAATGAACAACAGGGATTTTTGTTGTTTTAGTCTTGGTTCACCAGAGTTCTGCCTTCAGTTACCACGTTCTTCTGTATCATATATGCAGGGAAGATAGCTACATTATGATTATGATTTCACAGTCATGCAGTGGTTATCTAGGGGTATGTACATGTTTTATGAATGTAGTTCTTGTCTTTTACAGCTATTTTGAAAACAATAAATGCATCTTTTACCATAGACCATAGAATGGTTAGGGCTGGAAAGGACCTTAAGATCATCTAGTTGCCACAAGTTCCTCTTTCTGTCACTATAGCTAAACCTACTGGACCAACAACACCTGTAAGGACAGGAACGTCATATAAGACACCAACAGCTTTTGCAACTCCAGACTATTATGGTAAGCATATTAAGGCAGTTCTGGTTTCTTTTATTTTTTCTTCTTTTTTTTTTTTCATTTACATAAAGGTTTTCATGTTTTCCTTTGCTTCCTTTCCCTAAACTGTATTTATGCATTGTATATTTAATATAAGAAATGTTCTGTCTAGGGTGAATCTCATTTCCTTTATGTTACTTTGCAACTTTTCTAACTTAACTGATTTCACCTGGCTGTCTTCTGATACGCACCTTGGTAAATGAGAGCATGACTACCCTTCCATCTTTGTAGAAATCAATATATGCTTAGTAAGCTTTCAGTACTATTCAGTGGCTACTTTAAACCTGTGAAGTGAACAGAGAAGGCACTTCTTTTCCTAGACATTTCTGTTTGCACAGATCATTAGTTCAAATTGTTATTCGACAGTGACTGATAGTGCTCCACATGGTCATGATATCCTCCTAGCTATCTAACCAAACTGCCACAATATAAGAAGAAAAAATATGTGATGGTGTAAACATAGTGGTTAGTTGTTAATTTGCTCTTCATAAATTTGCAGCTCTACAAGTTTAGACCTGAATCTCCTTGAAGTGGCATACAGGAATGGGTTTGGTGGAAGGTGTGCTTAAAATTTTTGAGTTAAGATATGCAGCTCTAGGTGTATTGTCATGAATTATGCTGTTTCTAGTTTTCCTGGATTTATAGTAATACAGAAATTCTTGTCTCCTTATAATGATCATGAACTTACTGTGACCCTTAGTGCTCCGTAAAGCAAGCTGAGTACTACGTTTATGAAGAAATGCTTGTGAACGTATTGTGATTTGTCTGTTGAAGTCCATTGTAATGTTTGGGTTGTTCATTATATATATATATGTGTAGTATTCAGTATAGTGGCTACTTAATACAACACTGGTATCACGAATCCTGACTGCTTTAGCGTATTTCCATTCACCAGTGTATTTGCCTTCAGTTTCCTTCAAATTTTGTAGAAGTTGCACACTCTGGAGACAGAATTTGTGATTTCCTCATTGCTATTTTTGGAGAAGTTCACCTGCTAATGTAACAGTGCTACATGATCTGTGAAAATGAAACAAGCTTCCAGCTGAACAGCCACTAAGGCGCAAAAAGATGCTTTTTAAAAGGTCAAAAGAGCATTTTTCATGTACTGCATAAACTGAATCCAGCAGCAGTCATTAAGTCTGTGGTTGGTTATGGCTATCTTTATACTAGCAGGTAAGTATGGTGTTTACTTGGCATCACAGCCAAAATGGAGTCCTCAAAAGGATAAAACAGATCTGACAGCAAAGGTCTACCATGGAATGGCTTTACCATGATGTAAAATGTCAAATGAACTGTGAAATGATACCGTTCTAATGCTGAAAAGTCTTATTTATTGCAAATTAAATTATAACTGTGTTTCCCACAGTTGATGCAACTGTCTTCAGTTCAAGTCCTACATCAGAAACAGATTCTTCAGGCAAACCAAGGTACCAAGGTAGGATTTTAATACCTGTGGTATTTTTATTAGGGGGAATATATGAAGGCTGACCTATCCTGCATCAAAATTAGCTTGTTTGGTTATTTAAAGGCCAAAACACCATTTCATTCTCTTTCACTTCAATGTCAGATGAAAGGGCTGTAGTGCAGACCATCAGCATATTCTTGACTAAGTTTTACTTCTGCTTTCTTCTCTGCTACCACCTCCTAGTTTACAGTCTTGCCCACAAACATGTGGCTCTTCCTGTACACTAGCAGTAGTACAACTGTACTCTGTTCACATTCCACCAAACCAAACAAAAATCATCCTGTGGACGTACATGCAATCCCAGGACAATCTACCATAAGAGTTGTCTACTCACAATATATACCTCACCTCTCATTCCAGGCTGTGCATATTCAGATAGTTTGAAATGATAACATATAGTAGACTAGATGATAAAGTTATTGCTGTTGTAGTAACCTAGAGAGTTTAGTAATGTGAGATGACAGGAAGAAGTGCTTTTGTACTAAAAGATTTTTCAGGTTGTTTGTTTTTTGTTTTTTTTTGTCTGGTAAAAGATACTGCATTTCTGAAGACTATCTATCTTTCTTCCAAGAGCATATTGTTTACAGTAAAAGTTTTAATTTTAGAACTAATGTGTTTGTCTTCAGTAGTCTTCCTATATTTGATGCTGAGAACAAGGTTTCCCTCAAAGTTTGTTTCAAGCTTTGGTCCTGTACCACAGAAAATGTTTAAGATTTTGACAGTCACTTAAAAAATTGCAAGTTTAATGATGGGATGACTCTGGACTAAACTTGTTTCTGTTTCTGGTGAAACAAAGTGATGATGGGCATTACATCTTTGTATTAGCATAGCACTCAAAAGCTGCAAGTGGAATTGTAGTGTCGTTTTACTAGAGAATATTAATAATTAATTGTCTCATTTTATGACAGAAGTTAATTCTTTCAAACAGTGCATATCAGCCACTAATCACTTCAGAGTGATAATTCATCAGTGGTGCCAGTGAGAAGGGGGCAAAGGCAATGCACATTCCAGGTATAGCAAAAATAATAAAACCAATAAGCAACTTAATATTGAATATTTGATTTTCATTCTTAAACATTTATGTTTGACTTGGAGCACCAATTAAAAATCTACACCACAAGATGGAAGTTGTGCCGGAGGTGAAAAATGGCATTGGCATTTTGTAAAAACACCTTGTATTGAATAACAGCTCTTTCCTGTTGCTCTTAGCCCCCCATGTCAAGTACATGAAGAAAGATGATGATGTGCCTTGCTCAATCACGAGCTCTCTTGAGCATTTTCCACAAGAGGAAGCCAACAGCAAGGAAGAGCCTACACGTCCTCCACAAAATCCTCCAACAAACCTCACAGTGGTGACTGTTGAGGGGTGTCCAACTTTCGTCATATTGGACTGGGAGAAACCAGACAATGACACCGTTACTGGTTGGTTTTATTTCTTTCCTCCATTGTATCAGAATACAGTATTTCCAGCTTATTTATACTTTCACAGTGGTTTTATACCATTTGAAAGATACTTTAATCCCAGGGGAGTCCCAATGCCTTTATTTTGTGCTACTGTAAACTCCAGTGTGGGTAAGATGGTGCTACTAGATTAAAACAAGATTTTCACAACTATTGGTGTCACTGATGACACAATAAAATACTTAAGTAGTATGACTCTGTCTTGATGCTATAGTATCTTCTCTGTCTTCTCTGTGTACAGAATCTGGTAAGATCTAGTCAAGAAGTTCTAGGAATGTGACAGTAGTCTTTGTTACATAAACATGTACACATCATGTAGACACACACACCTTTCTTGTCTTGAGGATATTGTTGATCAGTGGGCCAGACACAATGAAACCTTACATCCATCTAGTAAATCAGTAGAACTCTGCCAGTATAATACTTGCAATACTCACCATGGGGTCACCAAATTCTCTATGTTGAAATAATCTGGTTTTTTCATTTCCAAAGAAATGTTTTGTATTGAGAATAAACCCTTGTGAGTCATGCAGGAATCAGTACATAGACAGGTAAGCATGCAAGATGACCATTCATAATTTTTCTGTCATCTTCTATATTTCAGCACAAGTTTACCAAAATTAACAACTGAAAATTATGGTTCTTCCGGGCTGTTAGGAAAATGGGCTTTTTTGGGGTTTTTTCTTTTTACACTGGGCATAGAACTTTAATTTGCAAAATCACTGGCTTATCACAGCTGTGACCAAGCGGATTTGGCTGTGTTGCTTTACAGGGGAGTAGAACAGACAAGACTAGGAACTGTGAGGACTAAGACTTGATCTTAGCCATTCATTTTAGCATGTAAGTGGGATTTTTTCAGATGTTGTGTATGCATGTCATGAGAGATTTCAGTGCAAGCATATAATTAGGTGACTGTCACAAGCAAGGCCACTCTTGCCAAATTAGTCCTTCCTTGACTTTCTAGAAATAATTACTAGGTTTAGCCTCTATTCTTTCTTTTTGAAAAATAATAAATGCAAAACCAAAGGGACACTCAAAACAGAAATTAACTTGCATTTTTTTACTTCTGGGAAAGAGGAACAAACTTAGCATTTCTGGTGGATTAAAAGGGGAGTAAAAAGAGACTGTAGGCGATCAGAAAGTACCAACAATAGAACAGAATGATTAATTGGCTTGTCTTCTGCAATGTGCTTCATCCTGGAAGAAAAGGAAGTGTGAGCCTACTGCTGACTTTAGAATTAGGCTGAGTAAAGGCTTTCTGCGAACACTTCATATTCCAGGCAGTTCTGCAATACTTCTTTTCGTTCAGGTAAAAGCCTTTTTGCTGCTGTTGTCTTCTCCACAGACCAGCTTGATTAGATTAGAGAACACCATTTAGTCTGCATGTTTTCTTGGAAGTAGACCTGCCGTTTTTCTTGAGCATGTTAATGAACCCACTGCAGCACAACCATTTGTATTGCAAAAATAGACAAGCACCTCTGCTATAGCTGGTAAAACTGTAGGCACACACCATCTAATGATGAGAGCAAGGCCTTATTGCCTTCTGATACTATTCATTTTCTGTTCTAATACGCGTTGTGAAATATAGAGCAAGCAATATGCACAGTGGAAACCTTTTCTCTGTTCATTTGTAACCAGCATTTGTAAAAGTTAACTTTCTGTGAAGTTTCTTCTCTTCTGTAAGAGTATTCTGTGATAACTGAGACATGTGGCATACCCTTCCCCATACCAGAAAAGATTAAAACCTTCTGCAGAATATGTGACTAATATTCATTTTGGTTCAATGAGAGAAACTTTAGTTTTCAATCTAGCTATCTTCCTATCTAGATGTAACAGCTTTCCCATAATACCATCTTCATTCTTTTCAACTTCAATGAGTAATACAAATGTTCGAACTCTGTGGTTTACAAATAAACCTACTGAGCTGGTCTCCTTCATTTTAACTTCAAAAAATTACTCTGTTAATGACTCATCCAAGGACATTTTGTGAATTCAAGAGGAGGCATTGAATCCCATTTTCGGAAAATAGTGATTACTTCATATTGGCACCAGTATGACATTACTTGGTTAGACAGGCTTAAATCAAGTTTTCTGTCATCTCTTTTTATTTTTGTAGTTTATACATGTTTTTTCAATCATCTGATTTAGGCATCACTTTTTTTTTTTTTTTTTTAATGCACTTTTCCAGATAGAACTGTGGAAACAGAGAACGTCATTTGCTGGTTACTTTGCTTGACTTTCAGCTATGTTCAAGGGGTTTCATTGTATTGGTATTCCTAAAAACAAACAGTGATCAAGCTTACATCCTTGTTTTCATAAAGGCTGCAATGGTCAGGAGCAAAAACTATTTTGCTGGTTCTCTTCTACTCTTGTGTTGCCACAGAAATGTTTGCCGACTTGTGCAGCAAGACTCACTCACTGAGTAACATGCAGATACTAGATGTTCTCGACAGTACTTTTTGCGTGTCTGCGCATGTGTTTGCATGTCCATTCACATGAGCTGTGTTTTCCAATTTAAATGAATTAAAAAATTCACATGACATGTTGACTTGGGGCAGGCAGAACACAGAAAGATAGAATTTCCTGTAAAGTTTCCTACTCATTCTCTATCTATCTGGATGTACCTAAGGCAGTGGATATCCCCACATTCCCTTCCATGCTTCCTAGTAAACATATTTTCTCAAATGAGGCTTAACTAGGGCAAATAAAGGCTTTTGCATAGTTTGGTGGTTTTTTCCCATGGTTTACTTAGCCCTTGGAGGCTATGTAGGAAAAGGTGTTTGTTTCCAAAAGGAAGTGCACAGAAAGAGAACCCAGATATGTTTTACAAAATACATACAAAATAGGTACTAACTATTAATGCTTATGTCTTTGATCATTACACTGGGATCCCACCTGAACAAACAGCCGAAAGTAAAAGCACTCTTCTTACCCACCTCACCCCCTTCATTTGAGGCGCCCATTCCTGCAAGTCTATGAGTTCGTTTTTAAAAAGCAGTGGTTGGTCTTTTGTAGTTCATGGGTGACTGTTGTGGGGGAGGACTTCTGAATATGGAAATTTTGAAATCTTCAGTATTGGCAGTAATTCCTTCCTCCGTGTTAACTTTCTGACATAACTTAAACTTGATTTTAAAGTTTTGCATTGCTCTGTTTATGCTCTAGATAACTGAGTCTACTACAAGGTAAAGATAAAAAGATGCAGTGTAGAAGTCCCTTTTGGAACTACTGCAGTAAATCTGAAATTCATATGTGCATACATGTATATAATTGCTCACATTGAATTGTTGTGGTCTAGAAGGTTGGAGTAGTAAAGCATAATTTTGCAGGGCTGCTTTGCACTTCCACTTAATTGCATTGTCTTACATAATTTACCCCAGTGGTTTTGATGGCTGCTTTTTGCATAGAAGAGTGCAAAGAAAGCTATAGTTGCACAATTGAGGTCAAGATCAGCTCAATTTTTGTGTGTATGCTCATTAACATACACATCTCCTACACTTACTAAGAGTGAGGATCTGAGAGTCCAGCAACAATTAAGCGAGGCTTTTATTTTTTACCTTTCTAATACTGAATCCTATTGCAGGTGTTTCATCTGTGTTGACAGCAAATGGGTCTCCTTGTACAGAGAACTGAAAATTTTAGGGAAAAAAAAAAAAAGCCTTACAGCTTGCTAGCATTCAGCTAAGAGCTCAAAAATTAATAGTAGCATCATTAAAAAAAATCAGGAGAGTAGTTTTCTAGAGGTTTTGTAGCTGTTGATAGATGGTCTCTGCCTTTGGACTCACAATACAATACCAATACCTGCTTTATTTATTGTGCTGTAGATCTAAATGCTCATTGCAAATGTTATAGAATCATAGAATAGTTAGGGTTGGAAAAGACTTTAAGATAATCTAGTTCCAACCCCCTCTGCCATGGGCAGGGACACCTCACACCAAACTGTCCTGGGTTCAGCAGTAGCAGTCATTTTTCTCCTTCTTAGTAGCTGGTGCAGTGCTGCGTTTTTGACTTTCAGCCTGGGAACAGCGCTGATAACACCGATGTTTTTAGCTGCTGCTCAGTAATATTCAGTCTGACCAAGGACTTTCTGAGCCTCATGCTCTGCCAGGAAGGAGGGGAAGCCAGGAGGAAGCAGAGACAGGACACTTGATCCAAACTGACAAAAGAGATATTCCATACCACAGCATGTCACACCCACTATATAAACTGGGGGCAGTCACCTGGAAGGGTTAGATCACTGCTCGGTCAGGCTGGGTATCGGTCGATGGGTTGTGAGCGGTTGTATTCTCTTCCCTTATTATTTCCCTTATCATTATTATTATTATTGGTGGTAGCAGCAGTGATTTGTGTTATACCTTAGTTACTGGAGTGTTCTTAGCCTGTGGGAGTTAAATTCTTTCGATTCTCCTCCCCATCCCTCCAAGAGTGTGGGGGAAGGAAGGAGGGAAGTGAGAGAAAGACTGCATGACTGTCTGGACTAAAACCATGACAAGCCATGCCACCCAAGGCTCTGTCCAAACTGGTCTTGAACACGGCCAAGGATGGAGCATTCACAACTTCCCTGGGCAACCCATTCCTGTGCCTCGCCACCCTTACAGTAAAGAACTTCTTCCTTATATCAATTTAAACTTCCCATGTTTAAGTTTGAACCCATTACCCCTTGTCCTGTCACTACAGCCCCTAATGAATAGTCCATCCCCGTGTTCTTTGAAAACATTTTTCTTTGCTAGCCTACAATTAGTAAAGCTGCACTTGGTATTATAGACCAGTTTTAAGAAGGGGAAAGGACAGCACTTGAGACGTGAATTTCTTTACAAAGAAAGGAAAATAAGCAATATACTCAGTGGATTTATTAGAAGACGTTGTTATGAATTGAGACAAAGGTTGCTGCTAGAGACTGTATCTCAGACAGGACTATGACTGAAGGGGTACCTTCCTCCCAAACATCTGTTGTTAATTCTCTGTTTAGCGCATGGCTTGTGCTTGATGGTACATCCCAGTGAAATGAAAGCAAAGTAGTTAGACTCTATTAATCATATAAATACAGAAATATATTTCTGCAAAATTATTTCATTCTAAACTGGCAGATTCCCGAAGTGCACAATCCAAGTTAGCTGGGCAGTTTCCTTTGGAAATCTTAAAAATATTAGGTCTTGATTAGGTCTTAATCAAGTTTTAAGCATTTAGAAACTCTACTTTTATTTTTGATACTTTTTTATTCAAACTGCAGGATACTTATTTGTGTCTGGAATTTTGTCCCTAGTGTACCTTTGGGCATAGGTGAGAGGCTGAATAACTTCCATCCCATAACTGAATTATAAGGAAGGATGAGGCGCTAGGCAATTGACAATCTGGAAATGTATCTCTCCTTCCCAACAATTTTAGCATAGTAATGTCCAGACTGAATCACCCAAGTTGTCTTTACAGCCTATTAGACAGTAGGAGTGGAAATCAGATGAGGAAAGAGAGAGCAATGAAGCAGCTCAAGTAAGCTGTTATTTAAGTGCATTTTTCTGTACTGTATTTTTCCAGAATATGAGGTTGTGTCAACAGAAAATGGAGCAACTGATGGTGAAAAGGAGAAATCGATTATCACTACAAATCAGACTCATTCTACTGTGGAAAACCTAAAACCTGACACAAGGTAATTAAATAAAATCATTTTCAATGTTAATCCAAGTACTTTTGACTGTAAGCTGTCTGCCAATTCAATTGAAAATCCATACATATGTAAGACCAAATCGGTTTTGCTCCAGTTTTGACAGGAAAAAGGTATGCTTTGGTTTGCTTTCTTGTAAATTAACAGGTAATACACATTTGAGGAATCTTTAGGAAATTTCCAAGAGTATGGTCTGGACAAACCACAGAAGTGACCTGTTCTATCAGAAAGACATTGGATTAACAGTCCACTGTAAGAAAATGTACTGCTTTTTATCAAAATATCTCTTGAATTTGGCAGATAAAGAAACAAGGTGAATGCAAGAAATATTAACCTCATATGTGAGATAAAGATTTATGTGTACAGTTGTCTTTTTCCAGGGTTTAAGGATACTTTGCACAACTGGCTTAGTCTGCTTGCTTATTTAGAATCATAGAATAGTTAGGTTGGAAAGGATCTTAAGATCATGCAGTTCCAACTCCCCTGCCATGGGAAGGGACACCTCACACTAAACCACGTCACCCAAGGCTCTGTCCAGCCTGTCCTTGAACACGGCCAGGGATGGAGCATTCACAGCTTCCTTGGGCAGCCCATTC
>WYDI02037506.1:0-93409 GCA_009867235.2 Psittacus erithacus | reverse complement strand
AGTGTTCAAGGCCAGGTTGGACACAGGGGCTTGGAGCAAGCTGCTCTAGTGGAAGGCGTCCCTGCCCGTGGCAGGGGCTTGAGCTGGAGGAGCTTTAAGGTCCCTTCAACACAAACCATTTGGTGAGTCTGTGATTCAGGGGCTGCCTGTGCCCAGTGGGGTCCCAACCGTGAGCCCTGCAGCATTGCTGGGGCAGCATGGGGTCGGGTGCTATGGGCAAGCGAAGTCTCCATCAGCCACCGCCTCAGTGACCATGCCGACCAGTGTGCAGGGGGTTAAACCCTGCGGGGTGACAAATGGGGAGGTTGGGGTCACACGAGGGTGTGCAGAGTCCGGCATCCGCTGGCCCCAGGAGGCAGGGTGGGGGACACTGCTCCCACCAGCCAAGGAGAAAATACTAATCCTTTTAGGTTTATATTATTACTTATTCATCTGGGCTGCACAGGCCTAATGGAAACCAGATGGAGGAAAACAGACACAGCCCCGAGCGGCTGGGAGGAATTACCCCAAAGAAAGAGAAGAAAAAAGGGGGAAAAAAAGGACAAGGAAAAAGAAATTCCAGTGAGGTTTGAGTCGTGTTGGGGAATTATTGTTTGGAAGTGCTGCTGGGAGGCTGCACTGTGCCCCCGGAGCCCCACTCACCAGCCACAGAGCTCGCCCCATCCTGCAAGGGATCTGGGTTGGTGGCCATATCCTGTGGGTTTCCCAGGGTCTGTTTGCTTTGGACATTGGGAAAATCCATCAGATTTAGGGGCATTCCTCATCCCCATGCCTGGAGGGTGGTGTTTGGACTGCAAACACCTCAGGGAAAATTTAGGATTCAGAGGAAAATTAAGGAAAATACAAGAAAAAAATGCAGCCAGGCTTTGTGGAAACTTTCCTCCTGATGGGAAGCTGTGGAAAAGCCATATCTGTGCCAGAATGAGTGTATCCATATTTTCTTCTCAGTGTGGGCATGTATATGGCATCAGGACAGCAAGGGGGACAAGAATGGGGATGCAGGCAGGGACGCTGCTAGGGATGCAGACAGGAACAAGGATGCAGACAGGGACAATGCCAGGGATGTAGATGGGAACAGGGATGATGCCAGGCATGCAGGCAGAGATGGGGATGCAGGCAGGGGTGAGCACCTTGCAGCATGGACCCTCCTCCTCCCTGCAAGCAGCAGCAGAGCCAAACCTGTTCTTGGAGCTGCTTCAGGTGCCCTCACCCGGGCAAGCTGCCACACTGTCCCCAAGCTGCTGCAGCTTGTCTCCATGCCCCGTGGCTGTTGCATGGAGAGCCAGAACCTCGGGCTGAGCACATGGGTGCTTGCAGCCCTGTAGATGTTCAGAGCATCTTGCCTCCCTGCATCATGGCTCATCCTCTGCTGTCAGGGCTGGATGCTGCTTCCAAAACTGGAAGGCTTGGAAGAGCCTTGCCCGGAGATGGACATTTCCATGAAAAGGAAAATAAAAAGTGTTTTTCAAAATATACCATTTATTTTGGCAGGACTCGTAAAGAAACTGTTAGGGAGGGATGCGGCTTGGTCTTGGGGCTTCTCCTGTAGCTTGAGTGGGAGAAGAGAGCAAGGAAAGGGAAATGGGAGCATGAACATCCAAGCATCTGCAGGATTCCAGTGTGCTGTGGGCAGGGAGGGATGATCCCATACTGGGAGGATACTGTGGGACCACAATGCTGACCACTCAATGCTCACAGCTCTCCCATCTCCCACTCCTCTGTGTGAGGCATTGGCTGCTGCACAAGCCCTGATAGCATCTTGCCTGGGATGAGGCCCCGGTTTTATTTAGCCAGGACAATGTGCTCTTACAGGGTTCAATTAATCTCACAACAGTTGCAGTGGATTAAGCATGAATATTAGATTAGTGTTTATCAGCCTTGCCTGGTGGCGGGCGTGCTGGGGTGCCACCGGGACCCAGGAGCACCCATGGTGGCCTCTTCCTTCTTTGGCTGGGGCTGGTGGCAGTGATGGCATGGGTTTGGGTACACTGACAGATCACTGTGCCGCAAGCGCTCACACCTGTGACCATCCCATCACCATCACCCTGGGCTGAGACCCTGCACTGGGTTTGTGCTGCTGCCGGCCATACGAGGGGTACGGCGCTGGCACATTCCCATAGGGAATCCATGATTTACTGCCTGTGCATAATCCCTGGCTAGGATTACAGCAGCCCTGAGGGTAGCTGCCCAGAATGGCGAGGGGTTGGTGAGGATTCCCCAGACATGGGCAGGTAATCACTGGCAGTATCGTGCTGGGATGTGACAGTGATGGCTTTGCAGGCACACACACTGTTTGTGCGCCCGTGTGTGGGGCAGAGCTGGTGCTGCAGGGGCAGAGCTGGTGCTGCAGGGGCAGAGCCATGTCCTACCTTGTCCCCACCGCAGCGCATCCACACTGGGCAGACGCCACCATCACCACCATTGTGTGGATGCACCAGAGGTCCATCGCCATCCCCACCAGCCTGCAGGCACAGAGGACACCACTGCCCGAGCTGTGCCCAGGGCAAGGATTGCTGCCATCCTGCACTGTTCACCAGAGACCCCAAGGCCAGCCCAGGGTCCCCATGGGTCCCTTCTGCCCCTAACCCGGCCGGGTACAGCTGCTTATCACCTTGTGTCCTGTCCCTGCAGATAACGCGGAGACGCGGGCTGCCACCATGCCCGACTCGCCGGCCGATGTGAAGACACAGTCCAGGTCCACGCCGCCCAGCATGCCTCCACCGCCACCAGCCGTCACACAGGGCGCCACGCGGCACCCCTCCTTCACACCAAACACCAGTGAGTACCCGGCTGCTGGCGGGACGGGGATGGGGACATGATGCCAGGCAGGGAGGTTTTGCCTCCCTTCTCCTCCAGGTCACACACTGCACCCGGGGCCAGCAGCATCCTTAGACCTGCATGGTGCTGGCTGTGCTGTGGGGTGGTGCGACCTGTCCTTGCGCTGGAGAATGTCTTTGGGCTGCACATCCCGGCTCATGCATGTGCCTGTGGGGAGCACAATGGCATTGCCCATCGCCAGCAGTGCCCTATGACGTGCTCAAGGATGGGGTCGTCCTGGTCTCCTGCCAGCCACAGAGCAGTGCGTGGCCTTGGGTGCTCTCTCCTGTGGAGAGGTGGATGGAGGATGCTGTGGGCTGTGAGCTGCAGGTTGGAGCTGGTCCCACTGTGGATCCTGTCTGCATGTGGCGCCCAGCAATGGCAGGGCACTGTCCTGACCAGTTGCAGTGGCAGGAACAGCGTGATGACATCAAGGGCCAGAGTGAGGACTCAAAGTCTGAGTCCTCAGTCTCTGTAGCACCACTGAACTGGGGGAGCCCGACTGAGCTGGCTGTACCCACGGCAAGTGGGCTCATTGGGTGCCCACAGGGTTTGCATCAGGAAAGGTCTCCATGCTGGTGTCACTGTCCTGGCACACGGCCGGACAAGGCATACACAGGGCAGGGTCCAGGCAGGCAGGGGCCAAGGCTGGTCCCCTGGCAGGAATGATGGTGGTGATCCTGAGCAGTTGCTCCAGCTCGTCTGAGACATATCCCAGGCATGCATGCACAAGGGTTTTGCTCATAGGATCCTGGAATGGTTTGGGTTGGAAAGGACCTTAAAGCTCATCCAGTTCCAACTCCCTGCCATGGGCAGGGACACCTCCCACTAGATCAGGCTGTAGCTGTTTCATGCTTAAAACCCCAGCAGGGAGAAAACCACCTCACAGCAACCCCCAGAGGGGCAGCCCCAGTGCCGTACCCCTGTGCTTCCTGTGACAGCCCTGAGGCTGTCCTGGCCTGATGCTCTTTAGTTAGAAATCAGCTTGTACTCTGAGGGGTTTTGCTGTTTAATCCAAGCCCAGGGGCCAATGTGGCATCCTGGGTTCGGCTCGGCATAGGACACAAGGACAGAGATGCCAGTGGCCTTGTCGCTGCAGCTCATCCCGGAGCTCAGTGGTGGTTTGGTTGTTCCTGGTCTCAGGGAAAAGCCCCCGCGCTGTGGCTGTGCGGGGCTGGCCCCGAAGTGCGTGGACATCAGACATCCGAGCGTCCCTCTGGCTTCGGTGGGATGCAGACCCCCGACTCCATCCCACGGCATGCATTCACCCGACATTGAGGAGTATTCCCTGCGGGGACCCCGTCCGAGAGCTGGCCCCTCTGCTCTCTCATCATAGCGTGTTTTATTTTGCTTGCAGATCGAGACGCTGGCCCTCCGACGTTTCTGCCTCGCGGCCGTTTTCATGGTTGCTTGAAATGGTCGATGGTCTGTCTTTGTAAGTAAAATGAAGCATCCGCTCTCATGAGAGACCCGAGCCGCAGCCGCAGCCCCCACGGGGAGGTGCAGGGGGGCTTGGGCAGCATGCGCTCCCCCCGGCAGCCCCTGGCAGGGCACAGGGATGCGAACCCTGGACATGTGCAGGGTCTAACTTAGTAACGCACCTGTCGTGGGAATAAAAGCAGTTGTGGCCAAGGGGTTATTTTCGGCACCTCTTTAGCGGGCAGCAGACACTGCCCGAGCCGTAGAGCGCGGGGGAGCCCGCCAGGGCAGGCAGGGCACCGCAGCACCGCGAGGTGAGTGCGATCCCAGGAGCTGCGGGGTGCATGCCCGGGTGCAGCATGCGGCCGGGACACGGGGCGATGTGTGCCAGAGCCTGCGCTGGCTGTGGAAGGGTCCCTGCGCTCGTGGGGTGTGCATGGAGGGCTGGCACTGAGCAAGGGGCCGGCCACGCTGCTGCTGGGCACCCCCAGGTGGCCCCACTGGGTGTCTTGGCATGGGGCAGTGTGTCATGGAATGGGACGTCCCCTGGCTTGGGATGAGAGCTTCTGTCCTCCCAGCCAGGACAGTGGGGATGGAGGTGCCAGCGTGCTGCAAGACAGGCTGGGGTCTGTGGAAATGGCTTGTGGCTTCTTCCTGAGGGGTGCTGAGCACCCTTTCTCTTGGCTGCCTTGAGAATTGAGGAGTAGGATGAGTCCCATGTCACGCTAGAGCATGCACTGCCTCCTTGTAGCATATATCCCTTTCCATAGCTCCTCACAGCACCAAGAACCAGTCCAAGATGCAGCCTCAAGGATGCAGCAGCATCCTGAAGCCTCCAGAGGTGCGCCAGCCCCATGGTTCCCAGCAGGATGCTTCAGTTCCCCCATGACAGACTTATCCCCATGATGCCAGAGCGCAGCCACCCTCTCTGACCTCCCATCCCTTCTCTCCCACAGTGATGAATGGGAGCAGCCACTCACCAACTGCCATGAACGGGGCCCCATCCACCCCAAATGGGTTCAGCAATGGGCCGGCCACCTCCTCCACCGCCTCCCTGTCCACGCACCAGCTCCCTCCAGCCTGCGGTGCCCGCCAGCTCTCCAAGCTCAAGCGTTTCCTCACCACGCTGCAGCAGTTCGGCAACGACATCTCCCCCGAGATCGGGGAGCGGGTGCGCACCCTCGTCCTGGGGCTCGTGGTACGTCCCCCATGCACAGAGCCGGCGCTGGGGTGATGCTTCTGCAGGGATCCTGCAGCCACCTTTAGGGATGGAGATGCTGCTAAAGGGAAAAGAGGGTCCTAGATTGGTCTAAATCATGGAAAAATGGGGTTTGTCTTCGCAGCATCTCCTGGGGTCTGCGCAGCAGACAGGGGGCAGGGTTGGGTCCCAGCTGCTGGCACTGAAAACCATGAGAATGGTTTTCCTTCGAGGGTGGTTTTCCGTTGAGCACAGCAGAGGAGCATAAATAGGCAGAAATAGCGCAGCATCCCCCTGTGGGCTTCAAGGGGGTGCTGAGCTTGGGCTGTCCCTGCAGAATTCCACACTCACCATCGAGGAGTTTCATGCCAAGCTCCAGGAGGCCACCAACTTCCCGCTGAGACCCTTTGTCATCCCCTTCCTCAAGGTGAGTGACTAAGTCTGGGCGATGCGGGAATGCCAGGATTAGGATCACCAGCAAAGGGGATTCAGGGGGTGGCTTTGGGGTCAGGGCTGGCCCTGTGGGGCTGCCCATGCACCCCTGGGCACACGTGCGGTGTCCCCTGTACACCCGTCCCTTTGCACGTGTGGAGTCACACGAGGCCGGGGCTGTTTGCAATAAAGCGAGGGGTTCAGCCCAGCTGGTGACCATTTGCAATTCATTAAACGTCCCCTTTTTTGTATTTGCCCTTTAATTCTGTGCTGATTCTGCACTGTCGCCCTGCTCCTGCCGCCCGGCAGCACTGGCGCTGCTGGCAGATATTCAACTGCAGTGTCCTGTCCCTCAGTATAATGAAAAAGCGCAAAAAAAAAAGCCCCTTTTCCACCTCTGCATCCCCATCCCTTATAGCAGAGGTCTATGGATCCCGCAGGAATCTGCCTGCAGAGCTGCCAGAGCTGTTTGCGCCTGGCAGGGAAAGGCAGAGCCAAAACGTGGTCGGGGGGCAGCAGAACCCCCTTGTCTTCCTGCTTGGAAGCAGGGGATGGTGCATCCCTGGCTCGCAGGGTCCCTGTGGGTGCTGGTGGCCCCATAGCCCAGGGCAGGCTGGGATCCGTTCCCGCTCTTCCGCTGCCAAGTGCGCGGTGGCCTCCCTGGCACCCTGCTCCCAGCTGTTCCCGCCGCAGGCTCCAGATGTTTCCCATTATCCTAACTGCAACCAGCCGGGCTCGGCGTGCTTCCAGACTGGGGCTGGCTGGGGCTGGGTTCTGTGTGGGGCTGTTCCCCCCCGGCCAGGGAAGGGGAGGGTCTTGCCGCAGCGGACATCTCCGGCTCTGGTGCTAACAGATCCCACAGATGGGGTTTGGTTCTGGATCAGCTGCCTAAAGAGAAACCTGGAGCTGGCAGGCAGAGTGCCCATGCAGAAAGGGTCCCTGCTGCCTCATTCCTGCTGCTCTGCATGCTCCTGGGGGCTGCAGTGCTGCGGGGGGACATGGTGGAGGGGGAATTCATAGCTGGTCCTCATGTCCCATGGGTGCCAAATGGGCTGGGTGCTCCCCAGCTTGGGTGCTCAGGTCCCTAGGGTGAAAGCTTGTGGGAATAGAGTAGGAGATGATGCTCTGCAGCCCTGCTGGAATGCAGGAGGGTTCTGTTGATGCTGTGCCCATGCCAGCACATGGTTGAATCCTGTGGGGTACCACATATGTCCCCCCAGCAGCCCAGCTGGCCTGGGCACACTGCAGCAAGTGGGGTCTCAACTGGGGAAGGTGTGCAGGACCCCATTCACTGCAGTGTGGGGTGATGGGCTGTGGGGGGAATTTATGGGGCCATGGACTGGGCTCTCCATCCCCTCGCAGGCCAACCTGCCACTGCTGCAGCGGGAGCTGCTGCACTGTGCCCGCATGGCCAAGCAGACCCCGGCTCAGTACCTGGCGCAGCACGAGCAGCTGCTGCTGGATGCCAATGCCTCCTCTCCCATCGACTCCTCTGAGCTGCTCCTGGAGGTGGGCGAGAGCGGCAAGAGGAGGACGCCAGACAGGTACAAGCCGGGGGATGCATGGGGTGTTTATCCAGGGACACCAGTGCCCGTCAGAGACCAACCTGCTCCTTTCCACCCAGGACCAAAGAGAACGGTTTGGACCGAGACCCTCTGCACCCCGAGCACCTCAGCAAGCGGCCGTGCACCATGAGCCCGGCGCAGCGCTACAGCCCCAGCAACGGGCTGAGCCACCCTCCCAACGGGCTGGGGCATCCCCCGGCTGCTCCCCCGCTGCCCCAGCACTACCGCCTGGAGGACATGGCCATGGCCCATCACTACCGTGATGTCTACCGGCACCCTGACCCCCGTGAGCTCCGCGAGCGCCAGCGGCCCACCGGTGAGTGCTGGGATCCCCTAGGGCTTGAGGGGGCAAGGCAAGGGGCTGGAGACCCCCATGGTCCCCAGGCGCAGATGGGTGCTGCAGAGTCTGACTGTGTTTGCTTTGCAGCAGTGCATGGTGCACGGCAGGAGGAGGTGATCGACCACCGGCTGACTGACCGGGAATGGGCAGAGGAGTGGAAACACCTCAACAATGTACGTAGTGCCCCCCCCTCCCCCAGTGTCCTGCAGAGCTGGTGTGTGTGCTTTGTCTCCCCCTGCTTTGCCCTCCATCCCCACTGCATTCCCCCTTGGGCTTTGCTCCTGCGCATCCTCTGCTCTCTGCAGCCACAGTGGTACCCAGCCTTGGCACAGCCTGAATCCCCCAATCCTGTGCTATGCACAGGAGCCCCCCAGCTGCATGCAGCAGAACCCACACACCTTGACATTTCTTTCCCCCCCAGCTGCTGAACTGCATCATGGACATGGTGGAGAAGACGCGCCGGTCACTGACAGTGCTGCGGCGGTGCCAGGAGGCCGACCGTGAGGAGCTCAACCACTGGATCCGGCGCTACAGCGATGCTGAGGACATGAAGAAGGGCAGCCCCCCCTCTGCCAGGCCCCACAACAGCTCCTCCGCCTCCGAGCCACCCCAGTTAGGTATTGACCCCTGGGTCCATGGGGTGCTGTCAGGGGGATTGTGCCCCTCTCTGGGGTGCCGGAGCTGTTCCTCTGTGGGTCTGGCACTGCTGGAGGGTGGGTTTGCATGGGACAGCATCTCCTCATGGCATTGCCTCTTCTCTTTCGTAGATGCTCACCGGGAGTTCACACCTCGGCCCCTCTCCGGGTACATGCCAGAGGAGATCTGGAGGAAGGCTGGTGAGTGCAGGGCAGGCAGCAACATCCATCAGTGTGCCAAGCCAGTGGGGTCTCTGCCCCATCCTCTCCCTGTGCTGCACTTAGGTGCCTGTGGTACTGGAGGGGTTTGGGAGGGGTTTGGGATGGGTTTGCGGTGGGGAGAGGATGCTTGCAGCACCCCCATGGCACTGCAGCAGAGGAGGATTGCAGAGCCAGGGCTGGGGCGCCAGCACACCCAGTGCCATGCTCGGCTGCCTTCCTTCCAGAAGAAGCCGTGAACGAGGTGAAGCGCCAGGCCATGTCGGAGCTGCAGAAGGCCGTGTCGGATGCCGAGCGGAAAGCCCATGAGCTGATCACAACGGAGCGAGCCAAGATGGAGCGAGCCCTGGCCGAGGCCAAGCGCCAGGCTTCTGAGGATGCCCTCACCGTCATCAATCAGCAGGAGGACTCCAGCGAGGTGGGGGCCGGCAGGGGAGAGCTAGGGGGGGACAGGGTTGGTGGCAGCATGGATATATGGGATGTGGTCCTTCTGCAGTCAAGTTTTGCAGCATCACTGCATGCAAGCGTGGGTACTTGGAGGCTGTGGCAACACCACATGGTGGGATGCATGGTCCAGAATGATGTGTATGGTCTGGGATGTAGGTGCATGGTCCAGAATGGGGGTTCATGGTCCAGCATGATGTGCATGGTCGGCAGTGTAGATGCATGGTCCGGGATGTGGCTGCATGGGCCAGGATGGTGTGTATGTTCCAGGATGAGGATGTGTGATTCAGGATGATGTGCATGGTGTAGGATTGGGGTGTATGGTCCAGAATGGGGATGAACAGGCTGGGATGATATGCATGGTCTGGGATGGAGCTGCATGGTCCAGGATGATGTGCATGGTCTGGGATGTGGATGCATAGTCCAGGATGATGTATATGGTCCAGGATGAGGATGTGTGGTCTGGGATGTGGGTGCATGGTCCATGATGGGGTGTATAGTCCAGGATAGGGAGGCACAGGCCATGATGATGTGCATTGTCTGGGATGCAGATACATGGTCGTGGGTGGGGATGCATAGTCTTGGGTTGTGGGTACATGGCTCAGGATGGGGATGCATAGTCTGGGATGTGGATACATGGTCCATGATGGGGTGCATGGTCCAGGATGGGGATGCACAGGCTAGGATGATGTGAATGGTCCAGAACGCATACACACGATCCAGGCTGGGAGTTCATGGCCTGGGATGCAGGTGCACAATCCAGGTCTGACGTTTAACTTTGCATCCCGGCAGAGCTGCTGGAACTGCGGGCGCAAAGCAAGCGAGACCTGCAGCGGCTGCAACACTGCCCGCTACTGCGGCTCCTTCTGCCAGCACAAGGATTGGGAGAAGCACCACCATGTCTGCGGGCAGACTCTGCAGGGGCTGCCGGCCCCCACTGCCCCCAGCGCCGGTGTGGGGCTGCCACCGGGCCCGGGGCAGCCCGATGGAGTGGCCACCATCGCCAGCAGCCCTAGCGAGACGGGCTCGGTGTCCGTGTCCCGCGCCGGCACCCCGGCCACCCCGGCTCCGGTGGAGAGCACATCCCGCTGATGGGACTGCCGCTGCTACCACCGCTCTCCAAGAGACACGGACTGCACTCGATGCAATCTCCTCAGCTACCTGACTTGTGTGACCTCCGAAACGACCTCTCTAGCTCTTCACAAATAATCCTCACGGATCCTCAAACTGGGCTTTAAGTGGAGTTAAGGCAAATACCGGTCTTCTCTGTTCTCTCTTCAGTCTTTGTTTTGGCTTCTTTTTTTTCTTGGTTGGTTTTCTATCAGTTGGGGGATTGTGGTTTGGGTATTTTTGGGGGTTTTTTTGCGTTTTTTTGTCCTATTTTTGCTTTCTGGATGAGGGATGTGGCTGCAGCCTCGCCATGGAGTGACATGGGGAGAGGCCAGCTTGGTTCTGGCCCATACTGGCACTGCCAAGGGGCTCGCTTGCAGAAGGAAAGAAACTTCTTTTCTTCATCTCTCTCTTCATTTTTTTCCCTTTTCTTTTTTTTTTTTTTGTAAAAAAAAATAAAGAAATAAAAAAGAAAACGTCGAACTCTTTGGCTTTAAGTAAGAAATTGTAAAAAAGGAATTTCAAAAAAAAAAAAAAAAAAAGAGAAAAAAAAAAAAAGAGAAAAATCCAAAAACCAGACGACTCCAAGTCAAGCCGTGCGACGGACGCTCACCTGTAACTACCTTGCTAGCTAGCCAAGAACAGACCAGACTCACCTCTGCTCCAAAGGAAATCCAAAACCAAGGAAGATCCAAACATCTCTCCACTGCCAAAGTTCATTTCGTTCTGTCGTCGCTCCCTTCCCTCCCCGCAGGCCGGATGGATGCGCCCCTGGGCCTTTGCAGAGTTTCCATTCCAATAAAGCAAAAAAAAGGGTGTTTTTAAAGCAAACCCTGAGCTGCAGGAGGGGGAGACGGTGGCTGAGAACCGCAGCCGGAGCTGGCACATCTCTACCTCTGCCCGCCGCCGCCATGGAAAAAGAGAGTTAAAAACAGAGATTAAATGACAGATTTTGGTTTTCTCCCTTCCCGAAGCCGCTGGGGGTCACCTGCAGCCGGACCCCCCCCGCCCCAGCCCTGTTCTGACAGGCTGCTCCCACACCCCGCATTGGATTTATTTCACATGGATTTGGAAGAGGAAGAAGGAAAGGAAAGGAAAGGAAAGGAACGCGAGCACCACCTCCTTCCTGGCCGAGGAGGCAGTCAAGGACGATGCTGGTTGTTGTGTGCTTGTTGCACCGCTGTACAAAATGCAGAGGACGGGAGTGCAATACGGAATGCCGCCCGGCTCCGAGAGGAGGGAAGCCCCGCGCAGGGCAGGAGTGCCGTGTGCTAATGTGAATGTAAATAGTGTTTTGCAGAGGTCCAAAAAGATGCTGATAATAACAATAATAATGACGATAGCGATAATAATAAGAGACATTTGCCAAATGAAGGATGATGAGAACGCGCTGGAGGCCATGGTGTGGGGGGGCGAGGCTGGATGGAGGCGAGGAGCAGTCGTGTGCTCCGTAGGAGATGTAATTGTTCTGCATTTACAAAACCATCCTGTGTGTTTTCTGTAGGGGAGGAGGAGGAGGAGGGAACGGCTCGAGGCTGGGTCTGTTGTGTTGTCAGTCACCCAGGGGCCCGTGCTGTGCCACTGCAGCAGAGCTCGATGCATGGGGCACCACCAAGGTGATGCTACCTGACCTGCGCAACCAGCGCCGAGCCCTGCTGTGGGTGTCTGTGCACCCCAAGGTTTTGGTGCTTTCCCTAGGGTGGTTTCTGTGCACCGTGAGACCTTGGCACATACCCCAGGGGGTTTCCGTGCACCCCAAGGTCTCAGTGCATCCTCTGGGGTGGTTTCTGTGTACTCCAAGCTCTCAGTTCATCCCCCTAGGGGGTTTCTGTGCACCCCGAGGTCTCAGTGCATCCCTCCAGAGGGGATTCTCTGCACCCCAAGACCTTGGTGCATTCCTCCTCCAGGGGTTTCCTGTGCACCCCAAGGTCTTGGTGCATCCCTCCAGAGAGGATTCTGTGCACTCCAAGGCTGGGAGCTTTCCCGGGTTGCCCCTCAAGTGACTGTTCACTTTATTTATGGTGTGACATATGTAATATTGTCTATTTTTCTTACGTTTCCTGAGAAGAGGTAATATATAAGCGTTCTGCAGATGCGCCTGCTGCGAGGCCGCCTGCTCTCCTGGGTGTCCATCCCATCCCTGCCCTTCCCACCACGAGTGTTCCTGTGTATCCCATGTGTCCCCAGCCCTGCACCGCGGCTCTGCCTCTCTACCTCTGCCTCACCGGGAAACTGTGGAGGGGAGCATTTCCATAGGGAATTTCTGTGGGAATGCTCTCGTTTCCACCCCCTTCTGGTTTGATTTCATTTCTTTTCTTTACTTATTATTTCCTTCTTTTGTTGTTTTTTTAATAACAAAAGTACCCAACAGAACCTTGCATTGAAACCAAAAGCCAAGGGAGGGATGTGATGGGCAGTGACGGGCGGCGCTAGCAGATGTCCAAACCAGAATGACAGCTTTAAAGTGTAATATTTCCCAAAAAAACATTAGTTTTTAGCCACATCCCTTGCAGTGATGTGGCTGCAGAGCTGGGGAGATACTGGCCGGAGCTTCTGTGGGGTTTTACTCCAAAATGGTGTTGGGGCATGTGGGGGGCCAGGGAATGTGTGCCCTGTGCCATGCCCAAGCCATGTTCTTTGGTGGTTTTATGGGGTGTGGGAGATGGTACAGGGATGAGCATAGCTGGGAATAGGGACACCCCGGTGGCTGTGGGGCAATTTGGGGACACGGGGGTTGAGGTGGCTGGGCATAGTCCTCTGCTGGATCATGGACGCATGGCCACCCATAGATCCCCTTCTTGGTTTCCTCCCCGCCTTCGCAGCTTGGGGACAGTATTGGTGGTGTGGGGATAGAGGTCCTGGTCCTCATGGGGAGGCAGACCCCAGGATGCTGGGTGCGGCACTGTGCTGGAGGAGGTGGCAGGAGTGATGCGGCTCCAGCAAGCGAGGCTCTCTCCAGCTCCTTCCTCGCATTCCCAACCTGAAATCCCACTGAAACCAAAGTGCCGCATCCTGGTGAGGCTGGGCGCCCTGGAGCAGGTTCCCACACCTGCCTGGGCTCTGCTCCATCACTGCCAGAGCCTCCTACAACCCCCTGCAGCTTCACCATGCCATTCTCCTCTAGGGCCCACAGGGGTCCTCTCTTCTCCTCTGGGTGACACTCTGGCTCCTGGTGGGTTTGAGGTTGGGAACAAGATGCCACGTTGTTACTAGGTCCCAGGCACTGTGGACCAGGTCCCAGGACCTGGGTGCCTTGGTGGCATTCCCAGGGGATCCTCTGATGCCACTGAATGCCATAGCCCCAGGAGGGAGGTGTTGTGCCACCATCCCCCCTTACTCAAGGCTTTCCTGCTCCCATGCCCTGCCTGTGTGACCCTGCCAGCCCTGGGGATGGGGATACCGGGGCATGGGGGGTGACACGGGGCTGGAAACCAGCCCCGACACATGGGTTTTGGGGGGTTTGGGAGGATTTTGGGGGGTTTGGGGGGCCGGCCCAGAGAGATGACGTGGTAGGACTTTCCTTCGGCATGCTGTGTCCCCTCCACCCCACCCCTTTGCTGTTTCCCGCTTTCTCTAAGTGTACTGTATGTTTGACCTGTGAAAGATGTAAACTTTATGATTCAGGTTATGTCTGTTCTTAACTCTGTATCTGTGTAATAAAGACAATTTAATATCAACCAGAGCCTGGACTTGTGCTGTGCCTCACCCTGGCAGCACCCCATGTCCCTAACCCTGGGGGAGTTCATTGTACCCAAGGGGTCGGTCACTGTCCCGTGTCCAGCCCTGAGGAGGGGTGTCCATAGTGGGGAGCATTCAGGGTTGTCCGCAGGGAACACAAAGGGATGTTCTCGGGTGCCCTGCTGCAGATGCTGTATCCTGTTTGGGTGCCCTGCTGCTCGCACCGTGCCAGGGAGCTGATTGCGGTCCCCAGCACCACCAGCAGGATGGGTGGACAAGGAGGACGGGGGGAGCCCCCAGACCCGGCCCTGCTACTCGCTCGGGTCTGCTTCCGCGCCCAGGGCTCGAACCTGCGATCCCGCGGGCACAGCAGGGCAGGACCGAGCCTTCCGCCCGGCCGTCAAGGGGCGGAGCCTGGGGCCGTGCCCTGTTCTGATTGGTCCTTGGTGCGCGAAAGGCGCTCTGCGCGGGAGATCCGCACGTGGTGGCGGGAGATTCGCACGTGGCGGAGCGCCTCGGAGGCAGCGCGGTGTGCTTGGGGACCGGGGAGGCCGAGACGGGCCCCAGGTCTGTGGCCAGCGCTGAGGCTCTGGGGGCTGGAGCAGGGGCCAGCTTCCTGCTCGCTGGTGGGAGAGTTTAACCCGCTGTGAGCTCAAAACAGGAGCGCAGGGCTGGAAGGATGTGGGTTTGCCTTTGGGTGAAGCGTGGCTCCCCCCGTGTAGCCTGGGAGCTCTGTGGTGGGGCAAGTCCTGCCTTCTTTTCTCCTTTCCTGCTGGCCTGTGCCTGCTGCTTTGCAAGCATGGGGAAGGAAATACCTGTGTTTTTCCTCCCTAGTGGAGCTTGGAGATGAACTCCGTTTTTGTGAGACAGGCTGTTGCCTCCAGCCCACCCTTGTGCCCAGCTGCAGGTGGAGGTGCATGTTGTGCAGCACAGAGTGAGAAGCAGATGAGAAGTACCCCTGTCTGTGCGTTGCTCACCCAAGTCTTGATTGGGGTTTCAGGAGCTGCAGGCCATCAAAGCCAGAGTGCAGGAGATGGAGAAGGAGGCTGAGTGGATGAGGGAGCTGCAGCTGGAAGTTGAGAGCAGCCTTGCTGGGAACTTGGAGGCAGGTATGAGCTGTCCCTGGGTGGTGCTGTCCGCCTAGGGACATAGTTGGGGCACAGAGTGGCAGCTGAAGCCAGAGCATGTGGCTATGCCTCTCCGGGCAGCCTGAGGCTGGGCATTAAAGGTGAATGAGGGATGGGGTCCCAGATGCTAATGCAGGTTATATCCACTCTTACCTCCTACCTGTGCAGACAAAGGTGCAGTAAATTGATTACGTTTAATTCAGTTAGTTAATTGAGTTTAGCACCAACAGCCTCAACAGAGCAGTTACCCTGTGGTTTGGGTTGTATTCTGAAGAGAAAGAGAACAAGGGGATGGAGGAAGCAAAGGCAGCAGTGTGGGGATTTGATATAACTGAACGAGACTGGGGACCTGAGGAGCTTTGCAGCATGCCAGCTCAGTAGTGGCTGTGCTGGTAGCAGACCTTTTCCAGCAGGACAAAACAACCCTTGTTTCTGCAGGTCTCTTCTCAAAGGAAATCCATAACAAGACAGAGGTTGACCAGCGATCCATCTATGTGGGCAACGTAAGTGGGAAAACCTGGGGCAGACATCATCTTCCCTGCTTCTGGTCCAGTTGAACATATGCCTGAGATCCCTCACACAGGGGCCCATCCACCCCACAATGAAAGCTGGCTGGTTCAATCCCAGATGCTTCTCCTGTGCCCAGCCTGGACTGGGATTGTGATTCAGCATCTCCTTGTGATTTTCAGCCACTTGCAGATAATCTGTTCTGTCAGCTCCCCAAAATGCCCTGCTGGAAGCTGCTGGGTTTGTGGTGTTGCTTGTGCCCCCAAAGCTGGGGGGCTGTCTCCTGGGTTTGGGTTTCCAGGCTGGAGCATTCAGCTGGAAGGGACCTTCTGAACCTCAGGAGAGGGTGTGAGAGAGGTCAGCTGTGTCCTTGGCCTCAGTAATGGCGTGTGAATGTAGACCCGCAGGCTATGGGGAGCTGGCTGATGGCACTGGAGGGGTTGAGACTGTCATTGCAGGTGGATTATGGGGCCACGGCAGAAGAGCTGGAGTCTTTCTTCCGTTGCTGTGGGAAGATCAACAGAGTGACCATCCTCTGCAACAGGTTCTCGGGGCGTCCCAAAGGGTCAGTGTTGTGTTACTGGAGTCTCCAGGGTGCTGCCCTGTGCTCCCCATCCTTTGAGAGCAGGGGTGTGTCCATGGGGTTGTGCTCACCCCGTCCCATTGCAGGTATGCCTACATCGAGTTTGAAGAGCAGAGCTCTATGAAGGCTGCAATGGCACTGAATAAGAGCTTGTTCAGAGGCCGTGTGATTAAGGTAAGCAGCACCCTGGTGTGCTGCGTACATCTCTCCTAGGTCTGTGTGCATGGGGCTGTGCTAAACATGAGCACTGACTGAGCCACCCTTTGCCTTCCAGGTGCTGCCCAAAAGGACCAATGTGCCAGGCATCAGCACCACCAGCCATGGTGGCTACCAGGGCCACTTCCGAGCCTGCAAAGGGCTGGCCCAGTGGGGATCCTACTATGGAAAGCAGTACAAAAGCTTGTGAAGGAGGCATGTGGGTGCGTTCCAGGTGGGGGAGTTCTTGTGTATCTGGGCCGAGACCCCTGGAGGCAGCTGTCCCTTATTCTGGTCATGCTCAGCATCTTGGCTCTGCAGCTGGAATGGGTGGGAGGAAAGAGAAGGGCTCAGGCAGGAGACCTGTGCTGGAACCACCACCTGCCCATCGTGCACTGTAAACATCATCCTGCCTGTGTGCTTGGCAGGAGCCTGGTGGGGGCCTGTTGGCAGTTGTGGGGGGAAGGACCAAAGTGAGCTTCCAGTGATGGCACAGCAAACCCATCCATGCTGCTGTCCCAGCATCCCCCGCATCCCCCGCATCCCCAGTGCAGGCCTGGAGCTGTTCTCCAACGCACCTCCTGCTGCTGCTCATACATCTGTGAGCTCACTGTAGATTAGCTTCACTGATGCCCCACCACCTTTGGCACTGTGGGAGGAAGCACGGAAGAGCTCTAGGGGTAAAAGAAGCACCTGGAAACCTGCTCCTGTCCCTACAGGGATTTGTGTGGTCAGTGACTCCCAGCCTGACCAGTGCGAGCTGTGCCTGGCTTTGGGGATTTAGTCTTGGTTATCTGGGGCAGAAGGGTGAATCCAGTTCTTGGAGGGGGTAAGGAGCTGGTTTTGGCACAGCTGACAGCTGAGCAATTCACTTGTGCCTCAAGATGCTGTTTTTGTTATTCTTTAGGGATCAGGCAAAGATGCTGCCTTACTGTATACTAGAAAGTGTTGGACTACCCTGGTGGTGCCGATGGGGTTGAAATGAGGAAATGGGATTGGAGAGATTTAAAAACATGCCTAACCAAAAAAGATTAATTTGAACAATGCCATCTGCCTAGCTGTGAGGATTACTGGTGAAGCAGCCATCTGCCTGGCTGCGGGAGGGAAGACTGGATCTGCTCCATCCGCAAGTCCTGACAGCATCCCATGGGGACTCACCTTAGCTTTGCTTAGGGGTTTCCGTCAAGTTCAGTCTTATTCCAGAGAACAGTCTACCCTCAGGAGGGAAGAGATATCCCAAACCATCAAGGCTCATTCTCATCCCATAGACAGGGGCTGCACTGGAGGGTTTGGTTTAGCTTCTAGCTGTCCAAATATCCCTCAGCCTGCTATGAGGATGCTCAACCCATGAAGCTCCTTCAGCTTTGCCAGCATTTTCCACAGAAGCTGGATTCTGCTTTCTCTTGCTTATAAGAAAATCCTCAAGACCCTTCCAAAGACTGTCTTCTCCATACCAGTGGAGAAGGTCTTGGGTTGTGGCTGTAGATCTGATCTGACTGCCGGGGAGCTTCACCAGCCTTGTGAATTTCTGACTTTCCTCTTGGGAAGAGGATGGAGCCAATTATGTGGTTTGGGTCTGGTTTTTGGCTCACTGCTCTTGTATGCCTAGTAACTAGGGAAGGGGGGAAAACACCCCTTGCTGTTTCTGTGGCAGCCTCTGTACCTCTGGTGGCTAAACAAAACCTGGGTATCACAAAACCCTTCCCTCCTATTTCAGAAGCCAACAACACCTTTGTCCCTGTTCCTGCTTTTATTCCAAAGGTATAGGGACCAAAGGGTGCTGCCAACTCATCATTCTTTGTTTCTAGCAGTAGTAGCTTCACAGAATCATCTCTGCTATTGCAAATTTGGTCTGATCTTCCTCTTTATTCCCCTCAGGAGTCCCTGGGTGGGAATGGTGTGAGCCCAGCTGAGTGAAGTTATGCATTTTATTGTGGAATTCTCACACTGACCTTTGGTTAGGATTCCTCCAACCCTGATGTGCCTGATTCCTAAAGCAGCTTTTTACAGCTCAGGGGGCATTGCCAGGGTAAAAATCCCACTGATTTCCCCCCTTGAAACCTGAAAGACTTCTGTTTGTTTGTTTTCAAGCTAGGGGCTTTAACTCTTGATACTGTGTTGATTTTGTGCTTTTGTCAAGACTGGCCTTGATCTGAGCTACAGGTTAAGTTTAGACTTAGAAAAAGTAATTTTTTTAGGCTTTAAACTTTCAGTTTAGTATCTTTGTAAATTCTTTATCTTTTATTTTTTTTTTTTTAACAAAAATTAATTCTGGGTGTTTGGATTCTCTTGCGTTAGAGGAAATGCTAAACTCCCACTATGAAGAGTGAAGATTTACAGGAAGATGTTTTGGAATAGCAGTGTGCAGCTGTGCCTTAGATGGTGGGAGAGGCTTCAGCACTTTCTGATGATCTGAGAGGTTGTTGTTGGTTTAAATGTATGGAAGCCCTTTCTGAGAGGGTATTGCAAATGTCACTTTATTTTAAAATAAATTACCCTGCTGTGTGAACATCGTCTGCAGTGAGACTGGAGTTGGCTCAACACTGACCTGGCTTTCTCCAGGCTTCTTGTATCCTTCAGAGCTGTACAACTACTTAATTATCGTTTTTAGCTTACATTTTATAGATTTTTAACTCATTAGATGCTTAAGCACAGACTGCCACATGAGGGGCACGAAAAACTTGGAGTAGAGGTGTGTGAAAAGCACCAAGTAGCTGGTCAGTGCCTATGCCTGTCTGTGTTACCTCTGCTGACCATGCTGTAGCTGCACAGCCTTGTGTAGTGTGGGTGTATTCCACAAGCAATTAAGCAGCATTTCTAGCCTAGTTTGTGGGTTTTCCTATAAAAATACGTGGTATAGATTTGGCAGTCTTTAATTAGAACAGCAGAGAGCTGCAGGGGGAGGAGATGTTAATAGAGATGAGTTTGGGATAAGCCAGGCAGCTGTGCAATCCTGTCTTAATCTATTTGTGTGGATTTATCCCAGCTGCGCTACCTGTGCTCCCAGACCTGGGCTAGAAATAGCTGTTAAGTGTGCTTGGCCTGTCTGAATGAGGTGTGAAGTGATATCAGGAGGTGCTGTCAAACGTGAGTCACCCAAAGATCTTCCCTAGGAAGGCAAGATCAGTGCAGGGCCTGATTGGGTTCAAGGTGCTGCTTTGAGACCAGCTGTTTGCTATTGGCAGAGCTCTCTTAAGTATGTAAACAGGGGCTGGGGTTGTAGAGAAGCCTGAAGCCTTCAGCTGACTGGCAGTTTTCTCATTCCAAGAACTAATGGAGTTAAGTACATACAGATCTGAGTGCTCCTAACAGGAAAAACGGGGCAAAAGCCCAAGTATGAAGTGAGCATTGCTTGTGATGTTCCTGTCAGAATGAACAGTCCTGAGCAAAGGGGGGTGAAAAAGAGCAAAAGGACTTCTGTGCCTGATGTGCTTCCCCTGCTTCAGAGGAACTGCTCTGAAGCCCCAGTACTTCTGAGGATCAATGTCACTCTCTGCATCTCAGCTGACTGAAATCTAGGTTGACCTAATAATAATCACATAGCTGCCCTTTGTGCAGCTGTTCTTGCTGTAATCACCAGCACAGCAGGAACTGCTGTTTTTACACAAAGCTCAATTTCTACAGAAACATCTGAGTTGCACAGCTGCATGCATTTCTGCAGGGAACAAACCTATCTGACACAGGCTGACCTTCCTGAAGGAAGAGCTGGCTCTTGCATGTTGGCTGAAAGCATAAAGCTGAACAGTGATGTCTGTGCTATACTCGGGTTTGCTGGAGATGAAATGCATGTAGACCTTGCAGGTGTCCAGTTTTATTTACATAGAATTAATTTAAAATATTGCACAGAACAAAGACAATATATACATCACTTTATGCACACTGCTGCATGTGGGGGATGTCCTCAACACATGGATAAGAAGGGGCAGAGCTTCAGCACACCTGCATCATCATGGAGTTCACCATATTATCAAAAGCCCTAGAGAAGGGAATGAACACACAGTATTAGAGGAAGCAGCTACTTCTGCACAACACACCTATTGTAACAAAGGCAATGGCTAACAATGCCTCTTGCTGGTTAACAAGATGGCTTTCCCTACACTGAATGCACTGTTTAATTCTTTAACTATGCTTTGCTGGGTAAGTAATGACTTTTAATTACTTTAGTAAGGACAGGTTTCACCCTGTCTGCAGATCTGCCTCAGCAAACTTTAAGGTGGTGGTTATGCCCAGGCAACAGAAACTCCAAATATTATTAAAATCCTCTGTGAGACTGCAGGTAAGAAATGGGAGGCACCAGCCCTCCCATGTGAGGAATTACACGTGCTGAATCCCTGTCTGTCCTTACTCAAGGATAAGCCCTGAACAAGTGCAGCTGTTCACTTTTTAACCTGCTCTACTTATGTTCATTTATGCCACCTATGAAACAGGTGATTTTTTTTCTCTCCAAGCAACAAATTTTCTTGCATCAGTGTTCCTAACACCAGTTCTGAGGTAGGAGTGACACAGATGTGAGACTATCAGTTTTCTGTTACATAGAAACTGCCCAAACGCAACACAGCTCTTCTCCATTCAGGCTCTCAGAGCATGAACATCTGCAATGGTCAGCCACAGGGGTCATGCTCGTGCTGCTATTACATCGTGGGTATACTGCAAGTTCTAGAAAGATGGCAAATATTACTATAGTCAACTCACCTGGAATGGATACGATCCCCAGGGTTATAAAAGGGGTTACACATTATGTCTGTATATGAATTGTGCAGCTTTCGGAACATCTGAAAAGAGATTGTGGTTTAATTAATACTTCTTTTTTTTGCTTCTCAGCACTTTATGAATAAGTAGCAAAAACACTGATTGGCAAGTTATCCTCATGTTCTGCACTTACACTGCGGATTTCGTTGTCTCGAAGTGCTGTGTTTGAAGAATCCACCACCATAACAAACTTCACCCTGGAATTTGTCACGTAGCCATATCTGTGCAGCTGTTAAGGCAAGTGCTTCTGACACACCAGAGCCTGGCAAAGCAACTAATGCAGGCTGAGATAAACTCAAAGAAACAAGCTGAGAGGAAACATGACATTCTTGCTGGGTCCAGCACATAGCTAGGACTAGATGAGGTAAGCCAGATGCTATTTTGCAGGAACTGAATCCCTTTTCTATCTTGCTTCTTCCATCTCTGATAACTCCAGGCCAAGCTTGCTCCTATACTGGCCAGTAAAGCACGCCTTGCAATTTCAAGAGTTTCAGCCTCCCACTAGCTATTTTGGGGAAACCATTTTAATGACACAGCCAACTTATTCTTCTTTGGGAGACCTGGAGATGTTCGACTGTCAGCCAGTGTGACTGACCTGAAACTTCAAAAACGAACAACCAGTTAATAAAAACCCAGAAATCAGGTCTGCAGATAACTTCCCTCTGTGGAATTCAGAGGAAAAGATGAAGAAAGCTCAACAGATCAATTCTGTGACTTACAAACATAGCCATGAAGTATAACAAAATTGGACCACATACTCGGGATTTAGGTACTTGACCAGAGACATTCACACTCCTGCTACTTTCACTGGTGTTATTAAAGAGTTTAAGCTTTATTCTAGTCAGTCAACTGTTTTAGCTAAGCAGGGAATAAAGCACCCAGTTAGTGAAAGGTAAAGTCTAGCTGGACCAGACACTCATCACACATTGCACTCCCTCATGTAGGGTAAAAGTATGTTTTGCCAGTGCCTGGTGGGCAATGAAGCAGCTTCTGAACTGACCAAGGCACCAAACCTGAACTTCTACATGACAAACTGGTCAGTGAACAAGACCATGTACCTTCTGCTGATGTCTTTAATACAGAACCAAGTAGGAAGAGAGGCTTTCTATACAGAGCCCTTTCCAAGAAAGAAGAGGCTTCTTTAAATACATAAATGAATGCACAATAATACCTGTAAAATAAATACATATAAATACATAAATAAATACAAAATGGCATGGCAAAATGCATTAGAAAGATACACCTTGTAGTCCTCAGTGGGGTAGAGGAGCCCTAGGTACAGCTCTCTCTGATCTACGACAGCCTTGCCCATTGCAGAGATCTTTTCATCCACGACATCAAGAGAGGTGTGCACAGTGTAGTGGAACTTCAGCTCGTTCTCAGTTGGAACGCTCCGGATGTACAGGGGATAGTTCTGAGGAGCAGAACAGATTACACTGAGTAGGAGTGGCCACTCTGCTGTGTAAGTGATGCCTGATGCCATGACAGTGCTTTCACCCAAAGAACTGCTGCTGTCACGAGTAAGCTGTTTAAGCATTTCACATGCACAGCTCTCCTTTACACCTTGTAGCAACTGTGCAGATCCCCATACACCAGTGCCAGGAGAATCAGATGCAAAAGAGAAGCACTGCACAAGGCTCAGGTCTCTCCACTGCTTGACCTGCCCCAGCAGAGCCTCTCTCCTGATCATTCTGAGGAAAACCCCTCTCCTCTCCTGGCAGCAGGACACCACAGGGCACCCTCACGCTGTTCCTGCACCCACTGTCCTGGTCCCAGCCTGCTCCTGCCCAGCTCACTTCGAGCTCCAGTGCATGCCCTGCCCCCCCACATACCCCCCAAGGCTCTGTCCCACTCCCTTCACCCCTACTTATGCCCCACAGTCTGAGACCCTGCCCTTTCCCATCATCCCTACCCTACAGCCACTTCCATGGCCGCAGTCCTGCTCCCTTCCTCGCTCCTGCTCAGGCTCCACAACCAGAGACCCACACCCTCTCCCCTTACCTCTCCTCATGCCTCACAGCTCCCCTGACCCCCCGCCACACTCAGGCCCTACAACCTGAGATCTCCCCTCACCTCCCTTGAGGCCCCCCCCGACCCCGTGCCGCACAACCCGAGGCCCGGCCCCACAGCCCGAGGTCCGTCCCCACCTCCTTGGCGATCACCGCGATGCACACCGCCATCTTGTCCCCGCCTCCGCCGCCCGCCCAGCGCGCCCCGTGACGCGGGCCGCCCACCCGTCACGTGAGGCGCGGCCGCAGCGCGGTGCGGCGGTTGCCATGGCGAAGGCGGTGCTGGTGCCGCTGTGCCTGTGCTGGGCCCTGGGCCCCGCCGCGGCATCCGCGCCCCCCAACATCCTCCTGCTCCTCATGGACGACGTGAGTGGGGGCGAGGGGGGCTGTGGTGGTGGGAACAGGGGCCGTGTCGCTGGGAGGAAGTCGCCTGTGGCGGGTGACGCTGAGGGGGGTTTGGGTTCATGGGAAGGGACCGGTGTGGCTGAGGTAAAGTGGGGGCTCGGCTCCATAGAGTGCGTGTTATGGGGTGTGCGCTGCGGGGCCGGGGGGTCACTGGGGTGGGAGCAGGGCCCTTGTGGTGAGGGGGGTCCCAGGGCTGGCGGAGGGGCGCCTGGGGGGTTCTGTGGGGGCATGGTTTGAGCGCCGGCACCTTGTGGGCATGGCTGCTGTTAAACGCATTGTGCTATGGGGAGTGTGTTTGTGGTGTGTGCATTGTGTGTCAATGGTGCCCTGGTGGACTCTGAGGTCGCTGGACTATTGAGGCACATGGGCAGGGTCCAAAGCTGCTCTGGTGCAGTTTCATCAGGTTGGTTCCCCATGAGCCTTACCCTGCAAATTGCTCTGGGTTTGGATGCCCTAAGTGCACATCGAGGGATATTTTTGGGCCTGGCAAGGCTTGTGTTTTGAGAGTGTGTCTTGAGCATTTATTTGCTTCTTTGTGCTCCTTAAATTCCATCCCAGTTCTGCGGAGCTCTCCCTGATGTGCATGATCCAGCCTAGGTCACAGTTGCCAGGTTCACACATCATCCCATCCAGGGCTTCATATTCAGCCCGTGCTATGGCAGAGTCTGTGCTGTGGTGATTCATGGTCAAAGGCCTTCAGCACAGTGATTCAGGCATGGGCTGATGTGGTGGTCTGGAAAAGTTTGATTGAAATAAGCAGGAATATCAGAATCAGCCCGTAGGGACATCATGTAAGTACTTCCTCATGCCAGCTGCTTTCTTCCTCATTTCCTTTCCAAATTTTATGTAAAAAGTGGTGAAGAAATGAAGTCCCTGCCAGGTCCAGTGTATCCCTGCCCTGCCCCTCCTTCAGGATGGAACTTCCTGAGGTGACCTGCACTAGAGACTGCACACAAACCTCTCCTTATTCCTCGTGCTCTGCTGAAAACAAGTGAGACTTCTCAGATCTGTAAAGTCAAGCCCATACACAAGCCTTTTGGAACTGGTTCATAGAGCACCTACATGCCTTACCTACAAGTCTAATAATGTCATCTATTAGTCTATTTATAATGACTGAGCATGATTAGCAATGAACTCCAAAGTCCTTGGCAAAGGATTCCACTGACTGGTATATGGTGAAAAACAGGGTGTCTCGGTGATTTTCAAACCTTGGTAGAATCACCCTGAAGTTAAGGCTTGGTTTTGTAGCCTACAAAAATAATCGTGGCAATATCTTCTAATACCAGCAGTGGAGGTATCTGTAGTAGCACTGAATAAGGTACATCTACAAGTGTAGAGAAAGAAACTTCCAATATATTTAAGGAAATGTTTTAGAAACCCACGCTTACCTCTTGAAAATCTTAACAAAAAGAAAACTAATTTGACTAATTTTTGCCCTCTGAACTGAGGGGGAGGAAAAAAAAAAAAAACAAGGCAATAAATCACTAAAAAGTGGAAATAATCACTTATTTATTTCAAGTTAAGGCTTTTCACTTTTGCACCCTGGGGTGGTCTTAGCCTGGGCAAGGAAATACCTTGTTGTCCAACACTCTGCAGTTGCTGGCATCTTTCTGATTTGCTTCTCTTCTGAATACTTTGGTGTCATCCCTCATGTGTGTTTGTAGTAGGAACATGCTGTGTGCTGTTTTAAGCTGCTTGAAAAGCAAATGAGGATGGGTGTGTGCCTCGAAGGGCGGGCAAGCTCTTATCGCCTGTTTGGCTCCTTCTGCTGATTCAGCATGACTGGTTTTCATTGTGTTTCTACACTCCAGTACAAGATAATTACCTAGTAAGACGAGTTTTTCTGCCCAGCTGAGCCTTCGGCAGTCCGTCTCAATTTCCCATTGAGGAATATTCCCCCCCACACCCCCCTTCCCAGCTGGCATTTGTAATATTCAAGATGAAAGGTCCTTGGGACAGTGATTATCCCACTCTGGAAGTGTTGGTGCAGTGTGAGACATGATAAGGTACAGATCCTGACTGGAGCTTCTATGAACTATGTATTTATTTAATACGCTGTTCATTAAAAATGCATCTCCGTGGTCTTTTTTACTATGCTTCAGTGACTTCTGTGATTGTGAACTAAAGCAACATGATACTGTTTTTTTCTTTCTGCCTTGATGATAAAGACACTGAAGAATGGAGAATTGGGGGGTTATCCCATCAAATTCATTTTAATTCCACATCCTAGTGTTAGGCTGTAATGTTTATTTGCTCCTTGCTCCAACCTCAGCAGTCGGCTCTGCAGCTCTCCAATAGTTTTCTCTTCCAAACTGCACCACTGCAGTGTAAATGTTGGACTCTCAGATGGAGCCAAACAGATGGCTTTCTAAAAATTTCAGTACATTACACCCTCTCTATCGGCTGCTCACCTGATACACATCTATATTAAAGAAAGCTATTGCCTTTTTTAAAGCATAATATAATCTCTAGCAACCATGGTGCCTAATTGCTCATTAAATTGTTCCCTTCTAGAACCTTCTGTTTTAAGTCAGTTTTATTTGTATTATTACCAGTAATAGTTTTCAGCAATGAATGTAAACAGCATGATAGTAATTTTATGATTCTCCTGGCATATGACCCCTCATATGCCAGGAGAAGATGCGGGGTGAAACCACTGGCTTACAAATAAGCAAGACACTGGTTTCTCCATGTTTCAAGACGTGATGCCTCTGGCAGGTTTCTCTCTAGAACTTGCTTCTCAGATAAATGCCTTCTCCATTTTCCTGCAGCACTGCTTTAGGATTTAGAGCTTTCCTTTGCATTTCTAGTTACATGTACATAGATGGATTGACAGATTCAGCAGGCTGAGGTGAAGTCCTGGGATCCACTGCAAAGACACTTAGCCAGGGTCTGAAGGGTCAGACTTTGCAGCTGTGCAACACTGATTATATCACATGTAACTTCCTTGTCCTCCCTGACTTGTGCTTGCCAGTCATCCAGCACTTGAATAAGAGTGAAGGCATTAGGGTTCTTACCCAGTTCTTCTACAAGTGTTTTAATGGCTATTAGCAAGTCAGTTAATTTCATGTGTGCCTTGGTTTCCCATTCCTGGGTGAGAAGTGTAATAGTTCCCTGCTTCACAGGGTTGGGGAAGATAATTTTTATCACATTTGTGAAGTACTCCCTAAGTAGGGAGGGGAGCACTATAAAGATTTAGAAATGAAGGGATACAATAACAGTGTTATGTGGGCCCAGAAGCATTGTTGTGGAAGAATAAAAGTACTTTTACATCTTTCGATGTGCTCTTTTACAGATGGGTTGGGGTGATTTGGGAGTTTTCGGAGAGCCTTCTAAGGAAACTCCTAACTTAGACCAGATGGCTTCAGAAGGGATGCTTTTCCTGGATTTTTATACTGCCAATCCCCTTTGTTCTCCATGTAAGTAAACTTGAGTTTTAAACTAATGTATAAGCGTGCCACCTTCTGAGAAGTTTTGGGATGTTTGCCAGCATTTGACAAACTAGCAACCAAACAAGAGATTACCCTCAGGGCAGAGTTTGGCTATGGTGCTTTGATCTTGTGTTTTGCTCCCTTTTTATTTATGTTTTGATTGGAAAACCTACAATCTTCAGTCCATACAAAGCACTGTTTTAGTGACCAAATCAGTCTAGCTAAAGGAATATTTACAACATTATGGTTCAGTATTCTAAAAACTGTGGTCATTGCATTTTTTGTCATCTTTCTTATTTTGGGGTACACAAAGCACTACCTTAATTGTTGCTGAACATTGTACGTAGTTTGATTCCATTGGCTTTGGTGAGAGAGTAGGTTGCATCCTGGTTTTGACCCTGGTGGCTTGCAAGATTCTTGGGGAAGAGAGAAGAGATAAAAGAAACGTTTGGGTCTGGGAGACACAGATATTTTTATCATTGTTGGTTTTTCTCTGGTATGGGTTTATTTTCTTTCTTTTTTTTTCCCTCTTTCTTTTTTTTTTTTTTTTCCAAACCTGATTGACAGCCAAGAACTGAAACAAAGATGAGGAACAGGAGCTTTCTGTTTGAGCTTTCATTTAGGTTATAATTTGTCAGTCTGCTGATGACGTCCTTGCTGAGAAAAAGCATTTAAAATATGCTGAAGTCCTGCTAAGTCCAGCAGTGGTACTGTATATGCTTAAAGTAAAACATCTGTTTAAACATTCCCTGCAGTCAGGACATGACTTCTGTTGTCAAAGCTGGACAGCTCTTTCTTCACTATTACACGACTTGTGTTCAGGCAAGCTCGAAAACTTAGCCTTAAGCATCTAATCAGTTCATGTTATGATTTCTTCTTAAATATAAATGTCAGATGTTCCTTTTATAATTACTGAGATGGAAGAGCTGCTACACTGACTGTGTAAGGACTCTTCAGCAGTGGGTAATTTAAGAGAGGCACCAAATTTCAGTTGGGTTTGTCCTGGAATAAGTTAAATGGTGTCGTATCAGTATATGGCTATCTCCATGGCCCACTGGAGAGGGGTGTTCCTGCCTGTTCGAATGTGAGTGATCGTACGTAGCTGGCTGTGGCAAAAAGACACTGACATGCTTTACTCAGCGTGCTGTCGTCAGCCTTAATACAGTAATGTTAATATTAAGCAGAAAATGCATGTAAAATCAAACATTTTTTGTTATTTGCAGCAAGGGCAGCACTGTTGACAGGCCGTCTTCCAGTCAGGAATGGATTTTACACCACAAATGCACATGCCAGAAACGGTATGGCTTCACTCCTGATTTGCCTTCTTCTTTTGATTTCCCTCTGTGCTTTGTAGGAAGCACTGCTTTGAACAAAGGCTTGGCTCGGTGATCTTCCCCTATGGATCTTCCAGTGTGGCACAAAAAGATTACCATGTTAACTGCTGGTAATGAGCATGGAATTTATTGCTTCCTCCTCATCAAGCAGAAAACCTCCTCAAATTAAGAGACATAAACAAGGCTGGTTGATCCATTTGCTTCTGCTGGCTGAGAAGTGTTTCCTCTGGGTGGTCTAATTGGTGTCTGATGAAAGAAAGTCACATGGGGTGTATGTTAACACTCAAAGTAAAGAACAAGCTGCTTACAGTTTTATTCAGCAGCCAGTTCTCTACCCATTTCAGCCTTGGCAGTTTCGCAGCACTGTTGTGCCAATTGTGCTTCCAGGGAAGATTACCAGTTCATAATGTCCCATAATGTTCATAATGGCGTGACACATGCCATGTGCTTCGGCAGGAATCAGCAGCTACATGCTGTTTCAGACTATGGATCAGCAAATGTGCTTGGCTGTGTCCATCCTAACCAGTCACACCTTAGATTCTCAAGGGCCAGAGAGCTGTAGACTGAGAGAGAGGTTTCACTTCTTTAAGCTCTTGCAATCTAAGCAAGTTTAGTGATAATTTGATTCAGGGGAAAAAAGCCTTAATTTTAGAAAATAGGAAGCAAATTTTCAAGAGTAAAGGAAATTTCAGTGCACACGTACAGCACTTGCTTTCTTTATGACCTGCCCCTTTTAAAGGTCTTAACTTCATTCTGTGATGGCAGCCCCCTTTATTGCTGGCCATGGTGTGCTAATGGGTGTAGATCTTTTGATCTCCCTGAATTAATTTTCTTCATCTCATGGCCTGGTAGAACTTCCAAGGAGTTATACTGCTGGGACCTCAAGCTGGTTGCTATTTCTGATCCAGTAACCATGCTTCTAATGATGGATAGCCATGAGCTGTTTTCTCTAACATTGTTAAGAGTCGGAAAGATTTTTGTTTGTTTTACGCAGCATACACACCACAGGATATAGTAGGAGGAATCCCAGATTCTGAATTAATGCTTCCAGAGTTGCTGAAGAAAGCTGGCTACATCAATAAGATCATTGGCAAATGGTGAGCTTGCTTTAAGATCTCTTGCTTTGAGATCTCAGTCTCTGTGTGTGTGTGTATTCTGAAGGAGCAGCAGAACAGCCAGAAGCTCAGATGACCGACTTTTGAAATCTGTGGTGGATCTTCCCCCCTGCTGTGATCAGTTTCTGACTTGCTGTCATTACAAGTACATGTATCTTCATACGAAGACTTGAAGGGGTTTTTAGGTGTGTGTGTGTGTGCGTATTTATAAACCCTTCACCCTGTGTGCTTTCGTCCACTTATCGTCCCACTCAGAAACCACCAGGTTGCTCTGCTGGAACTTGCCTTGAGCATCTAAGTGCTTTTTATCATTGGCCCCTGCTCTATGTTGGGTTTTTTTGTTAATACAGTAGTCTAAATTGCAAAAGCTTCTTTTTAGGGGGTAGAAGTGTGTGGTGTAGGAACAGAGATGCAGACATCTCTAGGGCTACATTTAAGGTTGTTTATCAAGTGTAGAAGGTGAGAGTGAATAGGAGTAAGCTTGATCGGCATAGCTGATACCAGATGTTTTAAAAGACCTGGAGGTCTGATCCAGTACTCTGTGAATATTGTCCTTTGGCTTTATGGACTTTCATGGAAGTACAGTATAATCTTTGTAGAAGATACAGAACTTCTAAAAATCAATGTTTTGTGATGGCCAGGTTTGTCAGGGCTTTGAGCAACCTGGTCTAATTGAAGATGTCTCTGCCCCTGGCAGGGAGTTGAAGCTATGTGATCTCTAAGGTCCTTTCCAACCCAAACCATTCTGTGATTCTATGTCTGCAAAGAATCAGAAGGGAAAAGCCTGAAAGATACTCGGATCAAACAAGCACAGTGGGATTATTAGTGTAATAGTTGAAACTGGTGCATTTGTAAGATCAGAATTTCAAATGTGCTTGTGGGCTGTAATGGAATCCCGTGGGGTCTGGGGATCTCTGACCAGTTGATTCACAGTTTGAAAGAGTGCTGTAATACATAAATGCATAAGTAGCAACTTCCAAAGTACATGGACACCAGAGGAGTACTGCGTGGTTGACAGAGTAATTGTTAATGAAGAGAGTTCAGACAGGAGAAGTATTGGGGGGGTACTGTTAAGGAAAGTAATAAGGTACAATTTCTCCAACAGTTTTTTTTAACTAGTTAGAGAAGAGGGAGTTTGAATTGTGGCTGGATTTACCAGTGCTGCTGAAACTGGAAAGCAAGCAAACTGACCTGAGACAGTGAATTATTTATTAACCACAAATCCAAATGGCAAAGTGGCTGTGAAGAATCAGATCAGTGGGCTGAACGCAATAAGATGCAGTTCAGTGCTATAAATGTAAATTCATACAATCAGGGAAAAGAAATAAACAATGCAAATGCAGATTGGTTCCAGGCAGTTATTTGGAAAAGAGCAAATCTGGAAGAACCTGCAGCTGTTAGGAATAAGCAGTCTAAATATGAACCTGCAATGCACTATTGTTGCGCACCCAAGATCTGTTACCCTGGGCAGGACTAGGGAGTGATCCTGTGCAGCAGCCATCTCTGTTTGTGCTTCCTAGAAAGGGGCTAAAAAAGAAAAAAGGCAAAGTACAGTAGTTAAATTAGGGTCTCAAACGCAGAATTTTAGGGCTTTAAAAAAAAAAATCTAAGTTTTTCAGCACTAGAGTTCTATATCCTCTCAACATCCCTCCTAAACACTTGTGAGGGTGTCCTGTGGCAGCAAGTTCCATAGTTCAATTATGTGTTTGCAAGTCAGATATTTCCCATGACCATTTTTGAATTTGTTGCATTTCATTAAATCTCTTCTTTTGTGTTGTGAGAGGGAGAGAATAATCTGCATCTCAGAAATTATTTAATGCTTTTTTCAAGTTTCTTCCTGTGTAAGTTCTCTTAGGACTTTCTTAGAATAAAATATTTTTCATGTCCCTTGATGTAGAAACAGTGAGGAATAGTTTTGTATTATCATGTACATAAATGAGGAAAGAATAGAATCCTGCAGGTCAGACTTGCAGGTTTAGTTACATTACCAAATGATCATAGCTAGAATTATGATTATTTTCTGTAATAACTTATTTTGGAATAGCTCAGAATAACACCATGGATCGTTTTACTTCAGGTAATGCATTTTATGCCCCTTATGTTCAGAAAGTGTGCAGAAAGTGATGGCATAAAATGGACTGGTTGCAAATGCAGGCTCGTGAGTGGAAGCTGGAATGATTAAATAAACATTAAGCTACACAGATCTCCCTTAGAGACTGAGAGAGGATGAGCGTTCTGTGTCCTCAAGATGGTATAGATGGCGGAAATTTAGAATTTGCAGCATAAAAGTTGGAGATTAGAGAGGATCTGCGTCTTGAAGTTAAGGATGGAGAATTTCCAAGCTGCATAGTAGAACAGAGCTGTCATCAGCAGTAGCTAAACGTGTTTTATGTTCACATGTGCACATAAAGAACTCGTTCTCATTTACATTTAGGTCTCCTTGTACCATTTTGGCAGCCTGAATACTCCATATAGGGGATGCAGATATAATGATACATGTCATGAGCTTTGCCTTGGGTTTTTACAGCTTAGTGGTATGAAAGTGACTATGAGATAGATCAGAATCCCTAAGTAAAACATTATGTGTGTCTTTGCAATGGCTTTGGGCGGTGTTGTCCATCAGTGCAGCTCATCAAGACAGCGTGAAAGAAGACACCAATGGAAGGAAGCAATGGAAAACAAAGACCAGATAGTAGGCTAAAATGGGATATGTATGAGCACTGGAGTGAGTCTGTGCAGGCACACTTGCAACAAGTATGAGAATGATCAAGACAATGCTCTGCATTTATTTGATTGAAATGCTTAGTTTTTTTCTTATTAGGCAAAGATTGTTTTCTTGCATGCCATTCTGATGAGATGATTATTTGCTCTTTTGCAGCAGAATTTTAACTCATCTCTTTCTTTTGTTCCTAGGCATCTGGGTCACCGGCCGCAGTTCCACCCCCTGAAGCATGGGTTTGATGAATGGTTTGGATCCCCAAATTGCCATTTTGGACCTTTTGATAACAGAGCTCTCCCCAATATCCCTCTATATAGAGACTGGGAAATGATTGGCAGGTAATTCAGCTACTTGCCTGGTAATGTTATTTTCTTTGCTTCCCCTGCTGACATTACAGTGCTGGAAGATAAGTGCTACCGCAGCAAACCCATTTCAGTGAAAAGGGTTTGGTAAAGCCAGCAGCTGCTTCATAATCAGTTACAGACTCAGCTGGATGGGCAGTGATCTACAGGTATTTCACCCCATGCAGAGGACTTTATAGCATGTCAAGCATTGGGAATATCTGTCTTGTGTATGATCTGACATACTTGCTAGAGAGTACCCTGAATATCCTGCAGTTCAGTAATAAACCAGTGCAGAAAAGGTGCTTGTAAGCAGACACGAAACACATGAACAGCCCTTCTGGGTCAGGCCCAAGACCCGTTTAATCCATTATACTCTGTGATGACTACTGGTAGTGAATGTGTGTAGAAAGGGTATAAGAAAATGGATATGTGGAATGGTCATTCTCTTGTATGATTGTCCACCTTCCTAATCTGAAGGTTGCATCCAGATCTTTAATAGCCCTGAATAACAAGGCCAACCTACAAGATGCACATGGACTGTCTAGGGATGTGACTGCTCTAGAGGTGCCTCCCTCCCAGAGATGTTTGGTTATCCCATTGCACCCTAATGCCTTCCTGTGATGATTTCACTCCACTGCTTCTCTTGGAAGCTGTTCCCAGTCTGTACTGAAAGATGTCTTTATTCTTTCTCTTCCTGTTTGTAATAAACTTCTGTCTGTTTGCATAGCACCATTCTGTGCTCCGAGTCTGCAGTTGTGCCATTCTTATCCATTCCATTTGAGTCTTGTATCATCTTATTTCCCTTGGTGTTCTCTTGAGGACTGCCCCCTGCCCTTCTTTGCTTAATTGGTGTCTAAAGATACTTCTAATAAACATTTTCCAAGCAGCCCAAGGTATGATTCCAGGATTGCTCCATCTCACTGGAAGTTGTTCTGTACTTCTAAAAATCTTACATTTCAAACAGTTCTATACTGAAGGAGTAACAGCATGAGCTCCCTAAGCATACTACCACTATTCTAATAGCTTAAGAGTGAAAGCTTGGTAGCTCAGGTTTGTCCAAAACTTGCAGTCAACCTTAATTCAGATCTAGCTGTTTCATTGCTTTCCCCCATAAAGAAAAAAATATGTTGCTACTCTTTTTGATATCTGAAGAGAGTTTGCTGAGTATCACATGATCTGTTTGTCACCTACTTTTGTAACAAAAGAAAAAAAGCCTGTTTATATTATATATTCCTTAGGATTGATTTTATCTTTTTTTTCTCTCTGATTCTTTTTATTGTAAGGTACTATGAAGATTTCAGAATTAATCTGAAGACAGGTGAAGCCAACTTGACTCAGATCTACCTGCAGGTACTGTCCATTTTAACACTGGTTTCTAAGCTACAGTGACTTTATGCTGCTTTTTTTGGAGAGATTTAGATGGCAGAGGATGATTCCATTAAATTCATTTTTATTGCTGTTTACAGGAAGCTCTCGATTTTATTAGCAAGCAGCAGGCCACCCAGCAGCCATTCTTTTTATACTGGGCAATTGATGCTACCCATGCTCCTGTTTATGCCTCCAAACAGTTCCTGGGCAGTAGTCAGAGAGGACTGTAAGTCTTGGGTTTGTGGGTGTTGGTTTTGTTGGGGTTTTTTAAATTAATACCTCATGCTGCAGAAAACCTAAGCAATGTTGATCCAAATACACAGACAATTTCTCAAAAGTGTACGTGTATGCTGAAATAGATTAGTGAGGACTGTGCTTGGATTGTTCTTTAATAATTCTGCTATCATCTGAAATGAAGATCTATGACTAAAATGGGGGAGAGAGGGGAGTCTAAGCTCCTTTGCCAGTTGTGTGAGTAATGAAGTGCTGTATGTGGCACAGATGATTTTTTGGAAGGCTTTTGTATGATTAGTGCCTGTTTTAAAAGCCTATAAATCAGGCCAGCAAGTAGAAAAGCAGACATGAAAAATGCAGTTTACAGGAGGCAAAGAGCTGTCTAGATGTTGGGAGCCTTGCTTCTGAGAGTGCAGTTACAAACCGGCATCCATAAGCAAAAGTATGTTATTAGCTTCAAGTCTGTGGCAAAGTGACTTTGCCTGTATTTGAGAACTTCATAGCTAAATTTGTATCAGTCACTGCTCTCTGTCCAAGAGTGACTCACATCTGGACTAATTCTGACTCTTTAACACCCAAGAAAGGCTGCTCTCTGCAGGTAAGAGACACAGGGTTTGCAGTGGGAAACTTTATTACAGTACTGCTGCATAAGAGCTATTTCTGGAGCACAGGCATAAATTACATCCCCTAGAAGCATTGTGGCTGATTGCAGTGTATTATGCTGTGTTGACACTTCTCCTCTTTTTCTGCCTGTAATATTTTGCATCCATTTTTGCCTTAGATATGGGGATGCTGTGCGAGAAATTGATGATAGCATTGGAAAAATCCTAAAACATCTTCAGAAGCTGGGTATCAGTGAGAACACTTTTGTGTTTTTCACCTCTGATAACGGGGCTGCTCTCATCTCAGCTCCTAAACAAGGTGAGTCTCATGGACAAACCTGGGCTAGGGTTGTGAAATCAAGGCTTAAGTCTCTGTGTCTGCAGGAAAACAGACCTGTAGCTGGGGGTTTCCTTTATGCAGTTAGGAGAAGTCTCAAAACACAGAATGTTTATGCTTAAGGTTGGTGTATGTTCATTACTTCTGGTCACTGTTGGGGGAGGTAACCTTGGCTAAATGTACTTTTGGCCTAACCCAGTGTGGCTGTTCACATGTGTGCATTTCCACTTTGTGTCCCACTGTCAGGGGGTGAATATTTTTCAATTTATTTAGGACTAGCCACAATAACTTAGCAGGGTTCTTACTTTCCATCTGCCAAATGCCTATTTCAGTTTTCTGAGTAATTACAGGGAGTTGAAGAGTCTCTCCTTCTTTAGCTCACATGAAAAGTATCTAGAAGAAAAACTATTTTTGTTACTTCACAAGTTGGTTTTTTTTGTTCAAATGATTGTTTCTCTCAGAGTCATTGCAAATTGATTTTATGACCCACTCTCTTCTGTTTGGAGGCAGGCTGTCTTGTGGTTATTGGACTACAGAGCAGGGAGTATCCTGAGTTCTGATTTCAGCTGAACTGCTGTGTTTGACGTTGTGTGACCTGGAGTCAGATGCAACCCCTTCCTGTTTGTTCCTCAGCAAGCTTAGCTACAAGGTTGGGTTAAAACCCCAAACATTCCTGCAAAGCAGTTGCTATCGCTGAGAATGAACATTCAGGGAATGCATGATTTTTTTTTCTCTCTCTTGTAACTGCATCTAATACTGCTCTGGTACTTTACATGGATTATGAAAAAAAAAAAATACTGTTTCTGTCTGAAAGTGTCAGATTTCCTTTAGTTCCAAACAGCAGCTAACATCCTTAAAGGGAGGGAACATGCCAGTGAACTATTTTCTGTTTGTTTGGCTTTTGTTTTTTACCTTTGTTTGGTTGATAGCAAGTTATGTTTAACTGTCACTTTCTCCCTGCACTGAAGACACTCCTAGAATTTTATCACAAACCGATATTTAAAAAGAGAGCCAAACCAAAACAACAAACATGTTATTTGAATAAGCATTCATGCAGAAATGAAAATTCATTTAAAACTAGCCTAGAAGTTTCCTGGTTTACAGTGTCCCTCTGAAATACAATGTCGGCTTATTGTGGGGTTTATGGCTTCTTTTCTCTCTTTAGGAGGCAGCAATGGTCGTTTTCTGTGTGGCAAACAAACCACCTTTGAAGGCGGCATGAGAGAGCCAGCTATTGCTTGGTGGCCTGGACATATACCTGCAGGAGGGGTGAGTATCCGCTTTTAACAATTCAGATCAGTCTTAAGTGAATTGAAGTGAATGGGGCGGTTCTTGCTGGATTCAGTGGGCTTGGGTTCAGGCTTTTAACATGCCCAATGTGTCAGTACAGGCACTTGTCTAAATAAGGACATGAACGCTTCCCCCAGAGAATGATGCCATTCTTGTTTGTTGTTGCTGATTTGCAGCTAGAGTATCCATAATCAACATCCGTGAGCACCAAGTGGTCTGATCTTTTTGTCTTCCTGATCTATTTAAACCCTTTACTTTTTTTAACCACAGTATTTTTAGTGTGTTATGTGTTTGAACAACTTGTATAAAGACATGTTGCTAATGTGTGTCTCAGTGTAGAGCAGGAGTGTGTTGCCTGCACACACTCTCTGTGCTCTTTAAGTGTCAAGTGCTTTGATACTCAGCTTTTGCTTTAGTGTTTGATAAAAGTTCCACTTATGGAGGTCTAGATACCAGACTACTGCTCTTTCCTGCCTGTACACAAATTCAGATATGATCACTTCAGGATAATCCTCCAGTGGCACTACCAGCCTCTCTTGTCCCAATTCTCATTAAAGAAGGATGCAATCAATTCTTCTGCAGGCAGGGTTCACAGTAAATAATACAGATTCTCTCCCCTTTGTGAGCATCTCTCATTCCTGAAGAAAGTGATACTTCATCAACTGGGCACTGTGCTTAAGACTGCAAACTATTCATAAATAAAACATTTTTCTAAGTTGCATTCCTTTTCAGTGGTTTAATTGAGTCAGGATAATAATAATTTATCACTTCCATTTAGGAGGAAGCCATCAGATAGCTTAGATCTACAGCTGAGGGCAAGAGGGTAGTTTGGTTTCATAATTTTTAAAGGGTTCACAAAACCTACCAGGGATGCTTTATTCTTTTTTTAATTTGAAATGAAAGCAATCTTTTTGTTTAAATTTAAACATTTCCATAAAGCCTTTAGAAGCCAAGTACAACAGCCTTGGGCTAGCATATGAGAACATGAAACTGAAGCTGACTGTTTTGTTTTCCTTGTCCAAACTAAATAATGTGCTAAAAGTAAACATGCATTATAGATGGGAACAAGTAAATACCAAATTTAAAAATTCTTTCCATTGTAGTAACTCTGAGGATAATGAAGAACATGTGTAAAGAAATAATTTTTCTTATTTTCTGTGTTCTATTTTTGAACTGTAACTGGCTGGTACCCCTCTCCCAGGTAGTCTTTTGCATGTAGCACAGCGGTGAAGCTTTATGTGGTGCAAAACCTTCTCAGTAGCCTGGTGTGATGCTTGGCTTCCTGCTTGAGGCCACAGCTGGAGCTGCTGTTTGAATTCCCGTGAACAGTCATTTCTGTGGAGAGTTAACGTGTTTGCATAGGTGGGTGGACTGACCTACGCTGTGCTATCATGAGCCATGCATGCTCAGTGAGCTGGAGAATGCGCTTCGGATTTATCAGGGCAGGTATGCACCCAAAAATCCCCATTCCACCACTGCTATCATCATCCATGGCACTTAAGCACATGCTAACTTTAAATCCATCCTATCCTGGGCTCCTGTTCACGATGCTGCCTGCCAAACGTCTGCATGTGCAGGTGTTATGCTCCCAGATGTCCTCTTGGACTCCACTGAGGTACCTTGAGAAGACTGTTCTGAACTCTGTCCACAGGATGTGCTGCTTGGCTCCGAGATAGGCCCCATATGATGCTACTTATAAGTAAATGCATGATAGCTACTTATATGTCTTTTCTGCTTTGTATTCTTGCCATCGAGGCTCCAGCACTGGTACACACAGCAGCACTGACCACAGGTGAGACGTTTGGCAATGATTCTGTGTAATATAGCACACACTGTGTTGGTCTGTAGGGTGCCTGTAGTTACTGCTTCGTAATTGCATCTTTCACTGACATAGTAAGTGAAGAGATGTGTGTCTGCTAGCACATTTTTGGCTTTTTTTCCTGTGTCTTACACAGTCTGTAGCTTCAGCATCTTCCTGACTGCAAGTTTAAACCAATCAGCCCAAGTCCTGAGTAGTCCAAGTAGCTGTAAAACATGGGTAAAACTCCTTCAGAGTCTCTCAATGCTCTTTCTTTTCAAAAGACTTGAAGGAAACAAAGGCTTGGAAGCCCTGAACCTGGGTGGAAGCAAAAAGCTTCTCAGGAGTGTCAAGCACAAAGCTGAAGGGTCAACTCCTCCTTCCTGCACTGTGGTTGCTCCCAGTGCAGTGGTTGTTCTTTTCCAGCCATGGACCTTTTGAGAGCAGGCAAAGGGCCAGCAACCATTTCAGCTGGCACAGCTGCAGCCAGAAAAAGAAGGCTTCTGTCTCTAGCCACTGAAATCCAGTTGCTGGGTGGGAGGCTTATTCTGCTGATGGGATCTGGCAGTTTATTAATAATCTCATTGATATATAGGGTTGGAGTATTTTGTTTCTATTAAAGAGTACATTTGTCTGCTTAAATAAGGGAGTAGCTTTTTATTTAGACAAACAAGTTAGGTGACAGGGTTGTGAACACTTGACAGGATATCGATAGAGGTTGGGATAATTGGTGCAGTTGGCAGATTTGCAGGTTTTTTGGAGGAGAGGGATGCCTCAGGAGTGCATGTTGCTCTTGGCATCAACATTCAGTAGATTCTGGTCCCCCGTCAGGAATATTTATTCACACACAAACAGCCTTTCTGCAGTTTCCTCCTCAGCTATGTTTTCCAGGTGAGTTCACAACAAATCAGCATTTCAAAATTCCCCACATCACATCTGCCTTCTGGAAGGATCCAGCTGGAAAAAAAACCCCATCACATTCTGTTGGTATTTGAGTCCTCTTCCTCTCTTCCCTCACCCTCCTCCCCTTCCTCTCTCGTGCCTGCTTCCTGAAGGAGAAAAGAACATATCAACCCAAAGACAGCATTGCAACCTTTTCTTCACTATCTCCCATGGGGCGCAAATTGAAATTGAATTAGACAGGGATATCAGGTCTGCTCGCTGTGATAACTGTAAAAGGATTTTATTTAAAAACACCCTGACATTTGTTCACCCAGTTTCAAATATTTAGCTTTCCTCCTTTCCATTCCTGGCAGGGGCGACTTTATTAATTGTCGCCTTTGATTCAGAGTTAAAGCTTGGAAGCACTGATAACAGCAGCGGTGACTATTTCTTCTAGCGACGTGGCCCACAGCAAAAGGATTTCATTTTCTTAAAGACGTTATGTGTATACTGAGAGTTTATTAAAAAGGAGGGAAGGGAAGGAGGGGGGGAAAATCTGTTCTTCCGTGTGTAATACCAGCTGTTTCTCACTGATACGAGCAATATCTGATCTCACTCTTTTTTATATATTATTTATTTTCTCTGGGATGTTGCCCTCTCTGGATTTTTCTTTTTCTTTTCTTAAAAAAACTGGAAAGGCAACTAGAATGAAAGAGCACTGTTGACAGGAGAAAATGGTAATTTTTTTTTTATTCTTCTCTGAAAAATACTTCGAAGTTCTATATAAATATTAACCTTTTTTTTTTTCCCTCCCCTTCTTCTATGTGGTGCTGCAGAGCACAGATAAATCCAAGTGGCTGTGGAATGGGCATTTAATTTCCTTAAGAAGTTTTCTCTGCTTCATGGAAAAATGTTGTCTGAGACCAGAAACGTAATTGGATGATTAAACAGAGTCATCTACATCTGGTTATGGTTAATAAGGGCCAGTACAAGAAGACTATGGTGGCCCCACAGGATTGTCACAGTGCAGTGTATAAATTGGGTGATATTAGAGGCACGAGTCTCGGGTCAGTGATTGCCTCTTGCTGCGTGTTATCAAAAGATTGAGGCGGGGGAATGGAGTGATAACAAGAAAAGTGCCTTTTGGACTTGTCTCATAAATGTGAGAGGTCTAATTACAAAAAAATCTCTGTTTGCCCTCCTGCTCCTGACGTAGCAGTTGTCAGGGAGCAGGCATGTGCCAGATCTCCTCTTTATTAGATTCCCAGCTCTGCATATGGTGTTCTGCTGACCCCACAGCTCTCCTAAGGCATGTTCTGGGTGAATTAGCTGGCAGATGAGCCTATGAGAGACTGAGCATCTTTCCTGAGATGCTGAGCACTTGTAATCTCCTCTGACTTCAGAGAGAGTGCAGCATTCCCCATGCCCATGGCGCATGAAGCTATCCCACTCTGTAAGGAATGAGCTGATGGTTTGGGGTTTTTGGCGTTTGGGACACTGGTTTTTAATGTGTCCTTTCCGAGTGCACACCCAGGAACAGAAAAGAGCCCATGCAAGGGGATGGTCCAAGGAGCACATAGCACTGTCCCACAACTGATCCCATAGGTGACACATCCACCTTTGCTTCTTCCCAGTGGTCTACATTTGCCAAATGGCCCCAGCAAGAAGCAGGGTTACCCTTTGGAGGGCTTAGTTCTGTTCCCTTCTTCACAGCTGTGTATCAGAAGATTCCCATCCTCTTCTTGATGCAGAGATAGAAATTCATCTGTATATCTCCTTTCTGGGGGGGATTTGTGAGCTTATCTCTTATTTGTCGCTGCCTCCAAGGGCAGGCTGAGCACAGCTTCTTTCAGGCTGCCAGATGCATCTGTGTCTGCAAATAAGGTTTAACCTTACATGGCTGAGACCTCCTGAAGTACCTATTGGTCTTGGCCTGCTGATCCAACTGCTTTCCTGGGCAAGGATTTTCATGGTCAGGTTTCCTCTTGTGCTTTTAGAGCTTTGCACTTTGATTTCTTCTTAAGAGTTGTGGAAGTATTCTTGCATGCAGCTTTAATATTATGTGTTCCTGCCAACACCTTTATGATGAATGGGAGCCATTAAAATTTGAAATTACTGTAATCAAGGAATGGGATATTGTAATGTTAAACTTGTAATTAGTCTCTTGCATATTGCTTTCTCCAGTTTCTTTTTTTTAAAAAAACCAACTTGTTAATTCCTCCTTTGTGTTCACTTTTTTCCAGCCCAGCCTCTCAATAAAAGGCTTAATGTCCCAGCAAAAATAGCATTTTCCCTTTAGTTTTTTCACTCTACAGCTAGCATCTCACAAAAATTAATTTATCATGTTATCATTTGTTGTCGTATTTAAATAATTAGTGTCAGCTGACAGGCTGGGGTTCTGTTTGTGAGTAGAAAGAGGGCTCACAGATAAAAAGTCTTTGATAGTCCCAGTATGGTAATGTTCACACTGACATTTGCAAGGCTGCTGCTGCGACTTGGATTTCAGTCGGAACGTGCTTCTATACTTACAGATGTGGGTTTGTTTCAGATGGCTTCTTGTTTCTGAACAAGTGCTAAAGCTGAAAAGGCTCTTTTCGTGTTGCATCTTGTGCTGGTGCATCCTGCTGCAAAACAGCTTTGCTCCTGATTTGAGTGTGTCTGCTTTAATTTAGTGTGTCACCGGCTAATTAAACATCCTACAACAGATAACCGTAGCATGCCACAAGCATGGTGGGAGCAAAGATTCAGAAAGAATCAGAACAGACTTTTTAGGTTTTTAAAATATAAATAATTAAGACCAGAGAGATGAATATGGCTTGCAATTAAGGGGAAGGGGGGAAAAAAAGGCAAGGGGAGGAAAAAAAGCTTGCACATCTCTATTGGAGCCAAACCCAGACGTTTTTCTCCCTTATTAAAATATCTTCTAAAAATACGACAACTTTACAGTTCTTGAATTGTTGGAAATGGTTTGCAGATGAAGTCATTGGGCTCTTTCTGTTATTATCCATCTATCCCTGTGCTTTCTGGGAACTCTCTCAGGGTATTCTGGACTCCAGAGATGACCTGAAGAGCGAACCAATCAAAGACTTTTTCTTGGTTTAAGTGCTGATTTTTCAATCTACAAATGAGACGGAATTTGCTACATTTAAGTTGAACTCTGTTAAAACATACTCCTGTAAAGTGGATACATAGAAAGAAGTGAAAAGAAAGAGAAAATAATAATAAAAATGCAAATGCTCCCTTTTAAGGCAAAAAATATGGATCATCTCCTTTCCTTTATTATTTTAATAGGGGGTTTGCTGGTGACAGCAGCAGCATAAAGGGAGACATCCTCAAAAGATGCTCAGCAGAGAAGGAGGCTCAGGAAGCAATCCTTGCACTTTGGTGGAAACCAGCCTCTTTTGCTTTGGCTTTTCCTGGAGATCTTGTTGCAAACATGTCTCTGTTGTTTTTTTCAGGTCAGTCATCAGCTGGGCAACGTGATGGATCTGTTCACCACCAGCCTCTCCCTGGCGGGACTGCAAGCTCCCAGTGACAGACAGATTGACGGCATCGACCTTTTACCTGCCATCTTGCAGGGCAAGCTAATTGACAGGTTCGTTATGAGCTCCGACCCTTGCATCCTGACTGAAGTGATGCCAGATTTGTTTGTGTGGGGTTTTGTACAGAAATATTTTATAAACAGAATTAATTCATCTTTCCTGTTGCTCAGTGAGGTGGGGGAGTCCCAGAGCTTTGTGCTATGTGCTGGTGGAGTGAGCAGAGGTGGGATTTCCTGACATGTGGCATGTTGCCATACAGCAGAGTCTGGGGACAGGTGAAAACGTCAGGGGGTTAACAGGGATCTCTGCCACAACATATGGCAATAGGGAAGATAAAAGCCTGAGAACTGTAGCCTGGGTAGCAGGGAATACATTATTTATACTGGAAAAAACATGCAAGAGTATGCTGGGCCTTTGTAATCTCTGCTTGAGAGAGGCTGTGGTGATGTGGAAGTCCTCCTGCTCCCAGGGTCCTGTTTTTGTGAATGCTTTTGCAAGAATAGATTTGGGTTAAAGATCTGGGATCTTTATGAGTGCAGAGGAGGCTGTCAGCTGTTGGGCACAGGCGCTGAGATCTGACGGCAAACATCCTCAGTGCTCTTGTTGGAAGGGTCGGAGGTCAAGAGAGGTCTTGCAGTTGTGATTTTGAGGAGGAATTTGGCAGCCTGTAAAATCTGAATACAATCATTTTCTTTGCCTATGACATAGCAAGGAAACATATGCATGGAAAATATACTTGAGTTCTTTCCTCTGTTGGGTGTGAGCCATTGTTCCACAAAATTGCTTTTGTGCCTGTCAGGCGAGAAGCATGCCTACAGTGTTACTCGAGAGCTTAGCCAGGGGCTGCCATGAGGCATTGCAGGTTTCTGAAACACAGCTTATCCCATCTTTACTTCTGAAAGTTTGTTGATCTTCTCTGTTTTTAAAGAGAAATTCATTGCATTCACCAGCCCCTCGGAACTGGTGCTGTTTGTGTCACTCAGGGCACAGTAGGGGTTTTTATTCCCCACCCTCCCAAGACCTGGCCAGGTCACAGTTTCTACAGCCCCCAACAACTTTCCAGGAGATGCAGTTGTGTTCTTTTGATCTTAAAAAGGAAAAATGGAATGCGGAAAAAAGAAATCAGTAATAGCAGAACTTTGAGTACAAGCCATAACCCTCTTTCAAAGATGGGAAGATACAGTTCTTTTTGATTGAAACCATAACCTTACACCTTCAATCAAAACCACTTGTCAAATAGTGAGGTCTTATGGCAAGGAAAAAGGAGGCTGTCATGCTTTGTGGCATATGTGTTTGGGCTTTTGTTAATGGGGCTGCTTTAGATCAGATTGTGCACTTTGGTGATACTACCTTGAAAAAACAGTCCCTAAACACAAGATGAGATTAAAATATTCACATCTGAATGACAGGAGTAGCCTTAGATGTCTTCTGTTTTACAATTGTAGCTTCCCCTGCAGGTTCCTTGCACAAACAATGAACCTTTCTCCTTGTCACCAGGAGCACAAAGGGGAAACTGCTCAATCCTGTATCCTTAATGCACCTGAAATCCCATGAAATAAAGGCAGCTCGAGAGATCTGCCAGAGTGAGTACTTTTTACCAAGTGGCATCTCTGAAAGAAAGACAAAGGTGTATGTACCCTACAGACAGTGATAAACAGCTTCACCATCTCATCCTGTCAACAACCTGAAACAATGGGAGAGAAGCGCTAAGTCTGATGTCCTTTGGTGATGAGCTTCCCCCACAAATCAAACCTCTCTCCTTGCAGATAGTCCCTTTCAGTAAAACTTTATGCGGTTCCCCCAAAACACAAGATCACATTACTGGGGAGACAGACAGGAACATTGCTGGGATGCCCAGGGAAACAGTAGTGCACATATTCAGGTGCAGACCAAATGCTCAGAGTGAGTTGCATTTCTCAAATGTGTTTTTAATTAGGAAAACCTTTGGGAAAAAGTTAGAGTTTTGACTGGTATGTTTAGATGTGCAAAGGGAAGTTTGGCCAGGGATGGAAATGGACAAGAGTTAAAAATAAAGCATGTCTGGCTGCCAGATTTTTCCATACGGAGTTTTTCTGAGATGTCATCCAGAACAGGCCAGCATCTGGTGTTCTCCCTGGCCACCCTCTCCACATGACACTAACAGCACATAGCTTGGTGCTGTGTAAAGAGGAGACTGAGCATCACAGTGTCTGTGAATCCCTGTTTCTCTCTGGCACACACACACACTGCTCCTGAGACATTTGGTGTTTAAATCGGCACGCTCTATAGGAAATAACAGGGTCTGATAGTTCAAGGATTAACAATCACTGGCAGCCAAGCTGTATAATGTTTCATTCTTGCACCGTGTGAGCTCTCAACTTGATGAACACTTTAAAAAATGTTAATTGAAAACCTTGCAGAGGAGACTATTAGGAGGCAGCCTGTTTCTGACTGATAGCCGGAGCGGAAGTCAGACTCCATTAAAGTCTCCTTTATCACCAAGGCTGCTGTGGCACTGGTGTTTCTCATGCATCTCTGCTCTCCTTCTCAGGCCCATATTCTATTTTCTCAGGCCCTTATTCTATTTTTTCAGGCCTATATTCTATTATCGTGGCAACGAGATGATGGCAGTGAGGGTCGGGCTTTACAAGGCTCACTACTGGACCTGGAGCAACTCCTGGGAGGAGTATAGCAAGGTAACAGGACACAGACCTGCACCCTGATCTCATTGATTCTTTTGGGGAGAAATAACCCTTTAAAGCACAATTTTAAATTGGGGAATGTCACTGTGCACTTGCAAGCCAGCCTTTTATTCACAGCCTCTTTAGAGCTACCAGATCTGCTACAAAATCTAAGGAGACTGGTGTCGTAGCACCCCTCTATCGAAATCAGAGACAAGCAAAGGAGAATGAGCAAAGCCTGAGTTGTTCAGAGGGGTGGTTACTTTTATGAGCACTTAATGCCCCCTAATATTAAGCAGCTTTCCCTGCTGAATCCTGAGGTTTTGTATGTGCCTTCAGAAAGTTTGGAGTCTGGTGCTGAATTGATCATGTGTTTCATCATTACTAGTATAAAAGGCCTAGTGCCCTGAGCTGTTTAAATGGAATAGGACTGAGTTTGTTAGTTTTCTGTCCTGAAACGGAAAAGGAAAGCCATAGGAACCACACAGTGGAAAGAACAGCAGTTGCTGAAAATGGTAGAGTACATGTGTTTAATCTGTTATCAGCACCTTTGGAAACCCATATCATGCTATAAGATGTTTTACATTTTATTTGCTGAATAGGCACAGCTTTTGTAATTTCCTGGCTGATCTTCTCACAATTGGAGGCTAAACACTGTTATTTTTCTTCTTTTGTATCCTTCTTTCCTCAGACTTGGGTACTTAACTCTGGGGCATTCCTTGAATGGCAGGTTCACACATGTGCCTTGCTGATTATACCTTTAGACATGAACTAAATGCATTATGGCACAGCTCTCAGCAATTTTGACAGCAGGCTGGTATTGGGGAGGGATTGTTTGTATGATTTATTTTTTTATGTCTTTTTATTTATTTTTTTTAACTTATGGTGGGTCCTCAAGGCATCACAGGTGCAGAAGTAAGTGCTGATGACATTTGTGAATATAAAAGTGCATGGTTTCTTTCACTGGGATGTCCTGAGGGTAGAAGGAAACATCAGCTCCAAGGGAGTAATTTACATTCAGGGCTGTAAATTTGTTTTTTTAAGACTGAAATGCTTCAGGAGTCAAAGTTTCTGTTTTACATGGAATAAGAAGGAAAGTTGGCTCTAGAAATGCATCACACACTCTGTCTCAATGCTAATTTTACGCAGCTAAAATGAGATAATGTATTTGTCTAGGTTAGTATGTGAGTAAAACCCATATATCACATGTGGCACGGTGTGAAGGATTTTCCCTCTGTGCAGGAGACTGGGAGCTTGTGTATATGTGTGTATAGGTGTATGGATGGGCTCAGAGGCATGCATTTCCTGTGTGTGTGTGAGATAATGTCGCACATGAATAACTGCTCTCCACTGGAGTACAAGCACATACACACACTTACATACTTAGTTGGGAAATAAATAAATGTCTGCGCTGATCTAAACTTATTTGCACATGTCTGAGTATGTGTGTAACCATGATAATAGAATCAGAATGAGGACTAGTTACTCATTTCAAAGGCTTTCCTACTGTGAGCAATGGCAGTTGTGCAATTAAGGAATATTTATTTCTTTCTAAGTCTTTGCTTAACTACTGGCTGATAAAAGTCAGCAATTATACTGTACATTAGAGAGATGATTAAAAATTCACTTGCTTTCCTGCAGCTTGTATCACATGTGGTTGATGTGGGTAAAATTGGAGCATATTACTGGACAGACAAGCCACTAACAACATGCAGAGGAAGCTAAGGCTAAAATTCACTCCAACTCTCCTCATGTCCCCGAGCCATTAATTACAAGCCTTGCAAGTTTAAAAATAGAAATACATCAGCATGCAGAGCATTTCCACAGTTCTGAGTCCTGTTTTAGGAGTTTTGTAATCTCACAATACAGTCTCCTCTTTCAGTGACTGGTGTTCTCAGCTGTATTGATATTGGACTGCAGTCACCCTGCCAGAATCCAAAAGGCCAATTTGTTTGCTAATTTCATTTGAAAAACATATTTATTTAAATGCATGCATGTCTGTGGTATTAGGAATTCTGATTGTTGGCAGGTTTGCTTTTCAATAACTTTGATTTCCAATCCTAGTAGAACTTCAGCTAATGAGGCCTTGTTAATTATATGATGTTTAGCATGAGTCCTCACCTTATTGTGAATCCAGTGTGATGATTTATTAAACTTTCAAATATTAAACTCTCTATGCCTGAAGGCCCAAACTCAGACCTGGAATAAGCAAATGTATCTGGTTGGCATGGCATCCATTTGAAAGAGATCTGAAGTTGGCCTGATGTGTCAAAACAGCTGCCTGCCAATTTTTAAGAGGTTTGTTTTATGGGTAGCTGAGTATCTCACTATTTTGACAGATACATGGCATGTTTTAGCCAAAACTCCGTTCACTTCCAAAATTCCCTTGTTAATTGGCAGTGTGGGAAATCATTGATAAAGAAATCTTGCTGTGCTTTTAATCCGCACTCTGTGCATTTTTGTTTGACTTTTAGATGAAATTATACCATTAAAGCAGACGGAACCACATTTTCATGCTGATATTGGAAAATGTGCAATTGGTGCGTGTCCTGGGTCTGGTTAAGACTACCAATGTCTTTCAGGATTAACTAGAAAGAATAGGTGCAATTTTGGCCTCTGAACTGGAATACTATGTATGTGTTTAAAGGCAGCATAAGTTAGTTAAGTAATAAAATATGTATACACAAATAAAAATGTACCAGAGAGACACAGCTTACAGAAAGCAAAGCCTAGGAAAGCAGAGCAGGGATATGAATGCTTCTCTCCATATGGCACTTGGAATATCTGCAAATATCCCGTGCCAGTAGTAAACAGGTTTAACAGTTGTCTCAGGCTCCCATGACATTAACGTGCCCTTACTGGTCTGCATCCTCTACCTTAAGGCCTGGGATTAAAATTCATCAAAGATGAAGTGTGCTGTTCTGTTCTTCCTATTGTTTGTTTCTTTTTAACCCTCCAGGCAATTCGTATTCTAGTCTGAATCTCATAATAAAATCTTGTGGCTTGTTGTCTTTCTCAGTGCTGGGGGATACCTTGATGCTGTCTTTTCTGCTGGCTTAACTTGGTTATGTGGGTAACTTGCATTCTTGAATGGTTGCTCTCTTGAAAGTGAAAGGGGAAGGCTCACTCAAGAGAAGCCAGTGAGAGCAAGCTCTCTGTGGGACATTTTTCCATAGATTGCATAGGATGCTCGTTTGGGTCTGTTTACTTGGCTTCCAGGTCCTTTCGTATAGCTGGCTTGTGTTTGAGTATTTGGACATCTCTGACATTCAAGAGGTTATACATGGGACAGAGATAAATGAAAGAAAATTGTACTTGAAAAAAATGTGTTTATAATTTTAAATAGGAAAAGATTTTAAAATAGTTTGGTAGAGGGAGGGAAATCTTCCCCCCGCACAAGGGCTGAGTCCCTTTTGCTCTAGGGCCATTGGATATCGGTGTGTAATCATTTCCACCATCATTGACCACTTTTCTTCTTGCATCAAAAATCAGCAGTGATAAAAATAGCCACCTGTGTTGTGTGTGGGAGCAGAAGTGAGAACTGAAGACAAACCTGTAGATCCCTCTCTTGTACACCATAACACGCAGGACTTTTACTGGCAGTCTCCTATAAAGTGCTGTTCTCTGGTGCTCTCATCATTTATCGTTTCAGCCTTTACGTCATGCTTGTTCATTACCAAATTTGAACTGCATTGCCAAGTGCATGACAAATAATGCATGCAAACTTGGGGATTCTGTAGTTATTTGGCCCACAGGATTGAATGGAGAGGTACGTTTCATCTTCCTTGTTTGAAGGAGAGGTCTGAAGTGGGAGGAAATGGGTATTCTTTATGGATTTATCTGAGTGCTAGCAAGTCCTTCAGGAATTGCCTAATTTAATGTTATGTAGCAGAGCCAGGAGTATGAGCTAACAAGAGAAAGGAAATTTCCTTCTCTCTGCCTGCCACAGAGACTGTCCAGCAGAGAATAGTTCTTGTGTCCTCCAAGAGCAGTGATGCAAGAAGGGAAAAAAATAATTAAGAAAAAAATGTGGAAAAGGCCCTTTGGTTCATTGGAGAGTAGCTGATAACATCAACCTTTCTGCTGTCACTTCAGTATCTTGTTAGTAGTCTTCAGTGGTTTTCCAGGAGAGCTCCTGTGTCTTTAAATGATTGGTGTGGGTGCCTGCCAGAAGACCCTATTGTTTTAATGTAAAATGCCAAAGGGGTTATTCCTGCTGCAGCCTGTCTGATTGCCCCTCTCCTCAACGTGAAGGGATCGATAAAGCCTTTTCTGCAAGGGGGATGTGAAGTCAAGTAGAACCTTACAAATAATGACATTTGATTGTGGTCCTCTGAGCATATGAGCCAGCCATTGATCGCTTCTGCTTGAGAGCTGCTGGAGGCTTGCTGGTCTGCCCATCTTCTGGGGTCTCTTCCAGACAGTTAACACATTAGAAGCAATTTTTGTTCAACAGGGTTGAAGCCTGGCAGTCACATTTTCAGGTGTCTGGTCATTCAGAGCCGAAGTTTGGAAGGCTTTTACTGGGAATCACCAGGACAGCAAACAGCCACTTACCCATGCTGTAGCAAACAGCAAGCAACAAGGCTCCTGGCTTTAATTAACCGCTGTTTTATTCGCCTTCCAGTATTAATACAGTTTTGCTGCTCTGGGTTTTGTGTGACGGGATGAGGAGACATGACCAGGAGACAGGCTCCAGATTTGCTGTGCCGCTATCAAAATCTGCAGCCGCCTGTGAAGTTGGAGGGATCTGGGATAGCGCCAGGGTGACGAATTGCCAGAGGGCTTACGTTAACACAAGTGGTGATTCCATCACTTGGCTGCGAGCCCAAACTGGCAACCGGCTGTATTTGTCTCATGTCTATATTGACATAGCATCTGTGGTCCATTTGCTCTGGAAATTAAAGCATAAGCTCTGCAACCAATAGCTGCTAGGTCTTAGGGACAGAAAAACAATCCAGGTTACCTGAGTGCTGGGGAGAAGGGCAGAAAGACATGCTGACTGAAAGGTTTACCTGATGTGCAGGAAATGTGGGGGATTGCTGGAATTTCTCCTACAGCAACCAGATCTGCATAGTGGTGTAAAACCCTGCGCCTGTGGAAGAGTCTGGGTGAACTATTTCTGATTGCCATCTGATGCTCCTTTATGGGCTCCTTTAGAAAGGCACACAGTTGCTCTAGATAGGAGCTTCTGGTTTGGCTTTCATGCTTTTATAATTGAGGAGAAAAGTGCCAAGAATTTGCTTAAACACAGGGAATGACCTTTCTACTTTGATCAGTGTTACATGTAAAGATGCAAATTACCTTGGATTGTGTGCAGAGTAAAATATAAGGAACGTGCTTTAACTGGCTATTGATCGCCTGCATATTGTTATTAACAGTCTGACAAATAAATAGCTTAAAGGAAATAACAGCAGATGAAGTAGTAGTTGGTTTGGGGTTTGTTATCCTGATGAGGAGGGCAGGCACAGAAATCTCTTTGCTCTTCTCTGACAACACAGCTTCATTTTCAGGTGAAGTTGCCATCTTGTCAGCAGTGCTGGAGAGCTGAAGCTGGTCCCTTGTCAACATAAATGTGCTGAGCTCCTCTGCAGCCCATGGAATGATGTGGCTTTTGCTCCAGCTGAGAACCTGGCACATTTGCATTTATTGTTAAAGCCTACAATGTTCTTGGGGTCCATGACACATGTTGTCAGGTTAGGCTTTGATCAGAGCAAACTTCAAAAACCAGTTTTGTTTAATGAAAAGCAAGAAATGATCCAAAATGGTAACATGATTTAATATTATCATCTAGAAGAGAGTCTCCTTCCTCACCAGGCCTGTTGCCCTGCAGCCTAGGGGTAGCATTGATGGAGGGCAGCTCCTTATCTCCCATCCAGGACACACGAGGAGTCTTGTCATGTCATTCTGCCTCAGCTCCCAGTACCGCACGTGACCAAGTCTGTACTCTTTCCAAGCAGCCAGAGGCATCATCCAGATGCATCAGAGTGTGGATTGCCTTGTCTTTAATTCTCAAATCTCAAGCAGATTTAATTCATACTGGTTTTGCTCCAGAAAAGCAATCCAGACTTAGGAATCCCAGACTTACAGCTTACTGGGATAGCTGATTTTTCTTTTTCCATCCTGAGAACTGAAAATGCTTTGATTTGCAAAACAGAATGAAATAGAGTTGTGAATTATAAGTTAAATATTGTTTTCTATGGAAGGGATAGAAGAGCAGACAACTCTAGCTGTATCTGTAGTGTATTACTTCGATGCAGGACAATGCCTTGATCAGGACTGTGAGGATATAATTTTGCCTCTTATTTTTTGCTCATTTGTTGACGAGCTGGTAGAAAATATTTTCAGCCATCTCTAGGTTGAATATTGGCAGTCACAGAGTACATAAAAATAGTAATAGTCAATTTTATTTGTGGAGATAAAGTTGAAAGTAGAAATTTAGAGGGTTCTTTCTGCCACATTTTAAGAGGGTTATTTATCAGTGCTGTAAAATGACATGATTTTATTTTTTCTATTTATTTTTTCCCCCAGTACTTTTGAAGAGGGCATTGGGTGCTTAGATTAGAAAGACAGATAGCTTTTGGCTAGTGGCATCAGGCAAGTTGTTGTGCTTTTTTTCCTGGGATTATTTGGGCTGTGCTTGGGAGCCTCGGCTACAGGGATTTCATAGGAAACAAAAGATAAAATGTACACAGAGCAACATACAAACAAATACCCAAGAGACTAAAATCTTCTTTCAAACTAAAGCATTTGCAGCCAAAGAGCATGGTACCAATTAGCAGGCTCTTAATTAAATTGCTTGTTTGATTTGCATCCAAATTATAATCTGAAAGTTGTGTAGGCTTTGATACCCTTTCATTAACTGTTCCTTTTGAGGGAAGAAAAATAATCTATTTTTCACTGTGTGTTTCAGAGGCCTGTGGTGTCACAAGGTGGAAAGGTCAATCATTTTTGTATCCATTTAAAGTCCATTATTGGTAGGCCACTACAACCTATCAAGCGACTCTCTTATTTCTCCAGTCAGTGGTTCAGGAATCTATAGCTCTGTGCAGATAAATGGGATTTCATGGGCTTCTAAACTTCTTGCTTTATTGAAAAGCAGAATATTAACTGCTCCACTGACCAGCTGTCCATTAAAAACACGGGATATTTTTAGAAAATTGTTTGCCAGTCAAATCCCGCCAACATCTGTAGAGAGCCTTTTCAGTTTGTTTGGTTTATAAGTAAATCCTACAGTTGCTTTCCCACCTCCATTGAAACATTCCCATTTACCTTCTCTCCATGTCTCTGTCTGTGTCTCAGAGCATTTTGGGGTATTGTAAGGAGAGCAGTGTGTTAGCTGGAAATGTAAAACTGAGCTTTAACAAGTCCATTTGATGCAAGTCCTTTCTGGTCTGTGGGGCCCCCTGCTTTATTTGCTGTTGAGTGAAATCAGTGCTTTGCATTTTGTGCTGTTCCCAGGGTTTAAATAGGTTCTGTTAGCCCTCAGGACTGCAGGCCAGCTACAGGGATTAGGGAGCTCCACACCTGGCTAATAACTGGCTAGGCTTTGGGAGATGCAGCCTGGAAAGGGCAGACCACAGAACTCACTGCTCTGGACTTGCTGGCAAATCCCATCTTTAGACCCCATAGACTTGAATGTTAGTGACAGGAACATCTCCCTACTTAACACAGTTCTTTCAGCCCTACTGTTATTGCCAGGTGAGTGCCTCTATATCAGCTTGGGTCTTGGATTCAGCTGGGATAAGATTGTTGGCTTAAACCATATTAGTTTGCTATGAATCAGATCAACAAATGCATCCATTTCTTTAAAATATATTAGATTTGCATCCTTATTCAGTGCAACAGATCTGTCAGGAATGGTGTCAGGTGCTGGCAAGCTGAGCTGTCAGGGAGGCCAGCAGGTCCTGTTGCCTCTCAGGGTGATGCTTCTCTGGCTGGATGCTTCCCCTGGGGCTGCTGCTTTCTCTTCGGAACTGCTGAGCAGTTCAGACGTCCCTGTGTATTTTGAAGCCATAGAAACCAAAGAGAGACGATTCCTTCCATGTACAGAATTTTTATGATTAAGTGGTTTCACCTCTGTGTTTTGCCATTTCATTTTAATGAGTATTTCGTAGAGATTACTTTTTTATAAGGCAAGAATGTAAGGGCTGCTTCAGCTTCTCTGTCAGTGCAAAGCCAGCCTTCTTTTACCCCATCAGATCAGAATCCATTTTGCAGGCTGGAGTGGATTCTTGGTTTAAAATAATTCTGGATCTTGTGGGTATATTGGAACAAGGTGTTGAAGAAAGTGGCATCAGCTGTAATTTTGCTCCCTCCTTTGCTTCACCCTTGTTGACCTCTCTCTTCTTCACTGCAGGGCATTGATTTCTGTCCTGGGCAGAATGTCTCTGGAGTGACAACACATACGCAGGAGGAGCACACTACCCTGCCACTGCTTTTCCACCTGGGAAGGGACCCTGGTGAGAAGTATCCATTAAGGTGAGACAGTTAACAAAGATGTTAAAATTCACCACTATCAGCATCCGCTTTATATAATTCATTTGCCTTGGTAGCTGTTTCTTGTAATCTGTTTGAAAACTGTCCCAGAAAGCCATTACAGGAAAAAGAAAGGAACAAACATTAGTTTTTGGGTGGTTAGGTTAGATGGGTGTGCACATGTCCAGGGTTTGACTTGTCAAGCTGGTCATTCTTGTTCTGTGTCCTGCAACCCCTGACAAAGCAAAATGCATATTTTGGATGGGGCAGATTGCAGGGCAGCTGTAGAATAAAGCAGTGGTGCTGGTGATTGTGTGCATTGGAGCTGTGATTCTCTCTGTGTTTTGGGACTAGGGAAGAAACGACTAGTGATCTTTGCGTACTCTGCAGTGGTTTTTCTCTCTGCTTTAAAATCTGTGGAAGCAGACATGGTAACCTTTTGATCTCCTAGCCCCTGCTAAAGGAGCTTATCTAGAGGGTCTGTATCAAGAGGACATTCTGTTCAGTCCTGTTCCATCCTTGGACTTTCCTGGCTGCTTGAATCCATTTTCCCATAAGCCTACTATTGTAATTATTTATCTCCAGCACACACCTGAGAGATTCCTGTAAGGATTTATGTAGTCATAAGCCAGCACAGCCCGCATATAAACCTGTGACCTCCAAAAAAGCTCCTAAGGTGTCCCCACCTCCCTCCTTCCTTCTACTGAGTTTTACTCTGTGGGAAAACCTGCAGACAGGAGCATGCAGCCTCATCCCTCACCAGTGGCTCCAACTTGGAGAATGTGGAAATAAACAAAAGGAAAACTAGTGCTACTGTGACCACCTGCACAGAAATGGTTTTGTGCAGCAGCTTCGCAAGAGAGATGTTTTTCTGAGCTGACAGGACTTCAATTACTCAACTGTTTTAAATAATTGAGTGGATACACTCACAGCACTCCTTTGAAAAGAACTGAGCCTGTGCTGTCCACTAAGTGTTCTCACTAGGGAGAGGAGGGACGGAAAAGCATTTCCCCTTCTCTGTTGCTTAACAGACAAGCACTCTAGAGGTGCATTACTCCGTGTATAAAGCTCTTCAGAAGCCCTCCGTGTTAGCTCTCGTTTTCTGTTGAGTTTCATCACTAATGAATAAAGCAAATCTGCAGCTCTTGCATTTTAAACTCAACTCAGTGAAACTACGCTACTGGGTTGGGATTCCAGATGAGACTGTCCCCTGTTTAGTTTACCAACTATTTTGGGGGGGTGAGTTAATAGAAATGACCTCTTTTTCCCAAAACCAAACAAATGGGTAGTATTAAGTGAACTGTGTTTGTGTTTCCTCTGAATTTGAGAGAGAGGAGCTCTTCCCTCAGAGGTCTGTAGGACACCTGCTTCCCTGCTATTCAGATGTTCCTTTATCACCGCCATGGACTGAGCATTGAAATAAATTCCAGTGTTACATCTGCAATCATTTCTCATATGGTTCCATTGATTTTTGGACATTCACAAGCTGTTGCTTTGATTGAATTTTATGGCAAGATTATGGCACAATTATGGAAAGCTGGGATGTTGTTTAATATGCAGACCTTAATAGAAAAGCCTCTTCTTAGTAAATGAATCTTCCTTTCTGCAGCACATTCTGTTGCTATTGTCTCCTTTCTGGTCACAGTGGAAAACTCATGGGAAGTGGGTCTCCTATATCGAATGTGGTAATTAAATTATCCTCATTTGTGGAGCTGTTACTGTTGTGTATTTTTATTTAGCTTAATTATCCCCTTTGGCAGACAGCCTGTTGGGAGTCCCGACACTAATGTGGCTCAGAAGGGAATCCAGCATTCTTCTCCAAGCATGCATCTGTCTGTCCATACATGCTGGGTGTGTTTTCACAGTCCGTGTTGGCCACGCTTTCCTCTTCACCCTCCTGCAGCCTGGAGGAACAGGGTGTATTGTAGCTCTTTCACCAGCTTGGCTCTTCTGATGCATCCTTATGTTGCTAAAGCATTTAGAAAAGAATGTGTTGTACCCCTGATTTATTGGTACCTTTCCCTCTTCTTTTATGTAATTTACTTTGTTAAATCTGTACTGGATTTTATTGGTATTGCTGCTGCTGTGAAGGAGCAGCATTGCACACCAATGCCCTGTAATCTCTGCCTGCTTTTGCTCATTTTTTATTTCATTTATTTCTTATTTTAGTGCAACTTTTTCTTCTCTCTAAAATTATTTAAATAATCTGACATATTTCTTGATTTCAATTAGTTTGGATTGGGGTCACATACAAAACCAGCAGTCAGAGGTTTCATTGTGATGCATGAAGGCCAGGCATCACACACACCTCCAGAGGGATGTAATGCTTATATATTTGGGCTCTTTCTAGGATCTCAAGGGATCTTGGGGCCAGGGCATCCTAGAAATCAGTCTGCTTAGTCACTTGAGCAGCATTTGACTTGCAGGGTGCTTAAACTCAGGCAGTCTCATCTGAAATGCCATTGGGTCGTGACTTTGCACAAAAGTACTGTGTGATACTGAGAGACTTTTGAGGCTTTAATTTCAGTTCAACTCATCACATGGGGATTAGCATTTCCAGTCTTCACTGAGAAGCTGGCTGCTAAAGGGATCACTGAAGATGCAAGTCCTTCAAGGCATAGAGACAGCACGTGAAGTTTTCACTTCCCTGGGTTTCACGATGAAGCAGGGCAAGTCCTTCCTCTTTCTGACACAGTTCACTGGATTTCCTGGAGGCTGCCTGGAAACTGTATCAGCAAAAGCTTATCTCCCACTGGAGTACTTTTCATGCAGTGGAAAAACTGGTCAGGCAATTACAGGCAGGTCCTGTCATCATGTTGAGGGCACGTCTGGCAGTTCTGAGCCATATGGCACCCTGCACTTCTGTTCCCCTTCATGTAAGGCTGTGCATGCATCCCTACGCATGTCTGACTCCAGGAACAGACCCTCCCAACAGGGCTGTGACTATTTCTTCCTGCTGTTGCCCCTCTGGTTTTGGCAGACAGCCTTGGGGCACCCCTGCTTCTGCCAAGGGACATGGATGTGTGTACCTCTCCACCTTATAAGATAATTACTGGTATTTCTCAGTCTGGACTGTAACTTCACCCAGACAATCCAACAGCCCCATAGACTTAGCATTATGTTAGCTGGGATTCACAGCAGTTTCAGATGTGTGTTATGAGTCCTCACGCTGCCTGAGCTTGGCCAGGTGATGGCATATTTCATAAAATCATGGAATCGTATTTACATCACCACATCAACACACTGAATGGAGCAAGATCCCTGTTCTGTAGTTGGCCTTCAGGATGCTCATGCTCATCACTACCATCAGATTCAGTCACTACCAAGTTTTTATTCCTCTTTCTCCTGGGGGGGACTATTCTGAAAACTTCAGGATTCTGGGGTACTACTGTTGAGAGAAGCTTGGCACCATAGGATGACCTCGACATTTATATGGCTGCAGGATGAGGTGGGCATGCACATGTCTGCAGGTACTGATGAGGCAACACTGGCATCTGGATTGGTGCTTTTAATAACACCTGCAATACCAGGGTATTTATGGGCAATATATTTTAAAGAAGTGTGGTTACTGGTGAATAATCTTTTGGTTGCCAAAAATGGCAATGTAACTGCACTTATATAAGTAAGACTTACATTATTGTCTGGTCCTTGTGCAGTGAGAAGTGAATTGTTTGTGTCTTTTTGTCAGCCAGGAGATGGACTCCATCTGTGTAGGCTGTGGGATAGAAGATATCTTTTTCTTTATAGCTCTCAACTTTAAAGTATAAGTAAGATTGTGTGTTAGGCAGCACACAAAGCAGAAGCACTTCCCTAAGTTTAAGCGGTATTTTGTTTCTGCCTTAGGTGCAATTACAAGGGGGTTTGTGCTTTGTATACTGAGTTTACTAAATTTTGAGTGTCAAAATACCTGTGTTTTACTTAAGGCAACAGATTTTACTTTTATGGAAAGAAAACGGAAGCGAAAAGGCTTTGTTGGTGAACATAATGATTTTAGAACACATTAATTAACAAGAGAGCTCACAAGTGCCTATTTTGAGCAGATGGAAAATCCAGGAAATCATCAAAGAGGTAATTGCACTAGTTATGGAGCCAGAAAAGAAGTGAAGAAGCTCCTGAAGGGAAGCTAAAGGGGAAGGGATATGATAGAAAAGTTGCCAGCCTCACCTAACAGATCAGGGCAGAAACCTCACTGCGGGCAAGGAGAAAAGGTGCAAAACTGGGAAGAAACTGTGTATAACATAGAGCCAAAATCTTGCCCAGGAGATGCTGACTCCTCATCTTCTTGAAAAGAAGGAAATGGTACCAGCTGCATTGCTGGGGTGAATTAGCTGCTGCCTCAGGAAAGGTAGCATTGAGGAACACGGAAGCTGTGGGGAGCTGTGGATCAGGAGTCTCAGCAGCCTGCATTGTGGCATGTCATCTGATCAACCTGTAATTTGTGCTTAACCATGTCAGATCAGCAGCTTGCAGGTATTTTGATGAGTAACTGTCTAGACTAGGGTGATGCTATATAAAAAGGAAGTAAAAAACCAAATGAATCAGTTTCAAGAATGTAAAATGCAGTTGGTAATGGACATAGCCTTCCTCAGAGATGGTGCAGGCAGCACTTACAGCCTCAAGAAAGTAGCCTGAAGAGCATACTGCTTGAATTATGACTCAGAAATACCATGGAAGCAACTAACAGGAGGATCAGATGGATAGCTGTTATTTCCTGTCTTCTGTTCACACAAAGACTGAGGCTTTACATCCTCACTCTGCCTTTGTCCCCTCTGCTCCCCTCAATGCTGTGGTGGCTCACAGTGAAATCCAGCAGAAAGGCAGGATTCTTGAAGCTGGGGAGTTACAACTTCTGTGACAATACTGAATAGAAGATCAGCATGATCACATCTCCTTGCTGCAAGGAAGGCTGTGGGCACCATTAGAGAATCTACACAGGTGAGAGGCAACATCAGTACTACCACTCTTTGTGTGGCTCACATGCCCCACACATCTCCAGGGGTATCTCCATAGCAGCTGGACTAGAGAGATGAATTAAGGTATGGGCCACCCTTCAGTTTGTTCTTTGATTCCTTCTTTGTTTTACTTTGGCCCTGAGTCTCTCTGGCAATTGCAGGTTTCAGCAGAAGAGCCCCAACCTGTTGTCTGCCTCGTGTATTGTGCAGCTTTAAATCACAGATGAACTTGATAATGGAAGAGAGGAACTGAGGAAGACTGAATAATACAAGATCAAGACTTGGATACTACACTGCTGAACAGCCTCAAAGCACTGTTAACAGATAAAATCAAATTACCCGAATCTGGGTGTATTTCACAATTAAAAATAATGGGTTTAATTAAGATAATTCCAGTGGAAAAGGAAGGTAAGTATACAAATCATTACCCAGGTTTTCTGCTCTTCCCACAACTTCATGTGCGTTTGCTAGAACATGCTATAAATCCGGAAGCTGCTGTTGAGAGCCCACTGTCAGGTTCCTGTGATGTGCTGTATATAATACCTATTCTATAATGTTCCTCTTGATAGTAACACAGTCCTGTTGCTCCCAGGATACACATACTGCTCTGTGCCCAAACATGAATCACCAGGACAAAGTATAAAGCATCAAGATCTACATATAAAACAATGCTGAAAAGGCTCTTTAATTTTCTCTGGTTCTGATCTATTTGAGAACATATTTGTGGTCATGGAGAATTGCCCTCTCCCTCTCCTTACAGCTCAGGGTGCCAGCAAACTTGAAGGTGAAAGACTTGAGGGCTGCATGATTAAACCAGAGCTCTAACACCAAAATCAGTGTGTGAGACAAACCCTCTTCCTTCCAAACTTGCATTTCAGTGTAGGGCACGGTGGGGTTAATAGCAGAGCAGGTTTCACTGGAGTTGTTTGGTGAGGGAGGAGGTAGGAGCAGATTGCCAAGGCACAATTACTCTAAATGAAGGAAGCACAGGCCACACCTGTGCCTGGGACCCTGCTCTCGCAATCCAGCCCTGATTGGATCTCCAGAGACTTCCCAGAGGTAAAGTGTCAATTAGTGTAATGACCCTGGACTTTGTCCACTCTTCCCTCATTCTGAGCATGGAATAATTTCATGTACACTGGGGGATCTGTTTTAGTAAACTACTCGCAACACCACCTGCTCACCCTCTCATTCTTCCAGTGCTATTCCCAGCTCTCCTTCTGCAGGATTGTTGAGCTAGAATACAAAATGCAGCATGCTCCGGAGGCAGCAAGGTCTGGATCTACATGCAGACAATGCCCAAACACTTGTATAGATAATACCATCTTCTTTTGGAACAAAGAATGTAGCAGATCCTGCGCTTGCAGCCCAATCCTGCATATGTGCATTCAGGGAAATGATGGGACTCCATGCAAGAGTGAGAGAGGTTCCCAGCTCTCTTAACAACTCAGACTGATTACCATGAAGTAATTATCCCCATTTTATAGACAAATTAAAGGCACTTTCCTCTTGCAGATTTTTTCTCAAAATGCATTTCTTGCATAGGACCAGAGACAGTTTTAAACCCCCTGTACACAGTCAGTAAATACTTCACAAATCGCTGCATGGATATTGGATGTTGGTGCATGTTTTGGAGCTAAATAGGTCTGTCTGAGCAAAACCTGAGCTTATCATAGCATGGAATGGAGATCTTGATAGGATCAAGATGGGAAGACCAACCCCTGTCACTGACATGGCTTTGTCTCAGTGGGTGACTCCAGTTTCTGTGAATACCAGCTCCAAGGCCAGTACCATCCTATGGGCATCGCAGTCCCCTGCTATGCATGGAGCCTTAATACAGATCTGTATGAGGAAGATAGTTCTTGTGTTCCATTGAGGCATCTGAAGACAATCTATGATGATCTTCCAGTATTAAATGACAAGTTAGAGCACTCGGGGTCCATCACTGTCATGTACTTCAACACAAGGAAGACGGCTGCAATTGGATGTCTTTTAAGCTAGTGTCAACAGGTTTAGCCAGCTTAAGAGCATCTTAAGCCTTGCTGAGACAAGGTTTATAGGTTAGTGGTCTGACTTGGAGCATAATCTATACATGTTCTCTAGCTTTAGCCAGCTTTGTACTTACATGGAAAGTGCAAGTCCTTTACATGAGCCAAGCCATTTCTGTCATGGTTTTGGGGAAGTCATTCAGCCTGTGCTAAATGCTAAAATAATCTAAAAGTGTAGAAACTGTAGGGGACAGCAGTTCAAAAACATTGCGAGCTGAGGTTAGGCCAAGATTTCCTGTCACTGCTGAGCTAGCTGAAAAAGCTTGGAGTGTCCTGAACATGGGACTTAAAGCAAGATGATGATTCAAATTACTCGAGCCTATTTTATTATACTGCGGCATTCATGTATCTTAGGTTGCTAATGAGCAACAATGCTGTGGATAAATGCAGGAGTTTGGATTAGAGCAAAAAGACTTTTTTTCATTGCAACAGGACTGGCATATTTGGAGCAAAAAGCAGCAGTCATGACAACATATTGTTTATCTGTCATCCAGAGCACAGCTGTGTTTTTCACGGATCTGTCCAGATTACAGAGAATTTGGAATACGATGTATGAAAACCCGTTCCGATGGATGAAATTGGGCTATCTCTTTAGCACTTAAATATTTGCAAAGATGCTGTGGAGCTTACTTAGTTAGCAGCAACATTTTATCGTATGGGTCCACTTCCAAAAGAAGGTCTTAAATGCTGGAGAGATGACACAAGTATGTGACAGAAATAAACATGTTGGATAGTTACAAGAGCAGCAGGAGGAGGCATTAAATTATTTGATATCTAGAGTATCAGTTACACTCTAGCAATTGGTTAAAATATGTATTAATTCATATTAATCCTTCATATGAGGATCTTAATAAAGTGTGATTGGCTTGGGTTTGGAAGAGCTTTCAAATCCTGGCACAATAGCTATATTAGAAATCTAAAACACTGAAATACATGTGTCTCCCTAAACTGCATTGCATCTCCTCTTCTATCACCAGCTTTACGGGGTTTCTGGTTCCCCTGTTTCATCCAGTCTCCAGCTCATATGTCCAACATACTTCTCGCATCCCTGACACTTGCCTGTGGTTTTAGGCAGTGTGTTTGCTGTCTTTCTTTTCCATGTGCAGGCTCTCCTGTGTTTGCTGTCCTATGCGTGACAACACAGGTTAGCTTTAAACCCTTCCTGCCTCTTGTAGAAACCTGTTTCCTTTCTTTTCTCTCAAGCAGGCTGGCAATGCTGTGCTTTGAAATACAATCGGAGGGCTTCCAGATAAAATCTCACCAAGCTAAAAGACCACTGTGCTACTGGATACAGCCCTGGCTGAGCCAAGTGGTTGCTGCCTTGAGTGTCCTCATCAGGGCCGGAATCTGAGATGGTTTTTGGCAGCTCCATTTGCCTGTGTGCTGTTTTCAGTGGTCTTTGAGGCAGTGCAGGCATAATCAATCACTACTGTGAGAGCTAAGGTGGGAGAGGAGCAAGGAAATTCAGGAGCCTCACAAGAACAGTCTGAATTTCAGGGTGGTCCATACAGATGACACAGCCGGTCCCCGCGATAGTCTCTCCACCAGGATACAGCTAGCTGGGTGTGAGAGCAACAGATTAGTTTGCTCAAGCTTGTCATTTCAAATTCCCTTCCTGTTCTCTATCAGCAAAGCTCAGGCCCATCCCCACAATCAGCTTCTCTCTGGATGGCTGCCGAGATGTGATATTTATAGGGTTTACTGGAAACTGTTGGCACATTACTGGGCTTCAAAATGTGATTGTTTTTCAAAGAAGGAAATTAGCTGGAGTGTGGGGCTGGTGGCCAGCTTAGACTGTAAGCAAAAGGAGCCCGAGGTCAGGACCAAGCTGCATTGTTTCTTTTATCTTCAGAAGCAATTTGCTGCTCTCTGTTTTTTGAGTGACCCTTAACTTGATGGACAAAATGAGATCATTGGGTAGTAATCCTCCATTTTAGAGATACTCAAAGTATTAGTAAAGTACACCCTGAACCACTTAAACAGGTACCTATTAGAGTAATTGGATGGATAAAAATCTCATAATTTATAACCCTGTATGAGGGCTTGGAGCATGACAGATGGGTCCCAGCTTGTAATAATAAAGCTGTAATGGAAGAATGTAGATGGGGCAGAACCCTGGGAGGTTGCGAAATGGAGGAGGTATTCTTGTCTTGGACAAGTCACTTCTATTCTTCTTCTCCATCTTCCTGTTTGCATAATACTAGTTCATCTTACTTGGTGATTGTGAAGTTTTACTAGCCAAGGGTTGTATTTTAAACCCTTGGCTTGAGAACACTTGAAAAACAAAGTATTGGCATTACCTTTGTTTCCCTACAATAAATGCCTCTGTGTGATGCACATTAGGGAAAAGCACTTGAAAGAGTGGACATTGAATGTGCAGAGAGCCTCTGCAGGGTTGTTTGTGTACTAATATGTTTGGCAAGGTTTGTTCTGTGTTCTAGGAAGTCTTCCATGACAATCATTTAAGGCACAGCTCGAGGATAAGCACCTTTCTTTGTACATACCACGTTTGCCAACAAGATCTCCCTTGGGATTCAACATTAGCTTGCAATGTATTTGTCCACCTAGAAAGCAACACATTTGGGGCCAGCAGTTTTGAAAGCTGAAGCTCCACATGGAGCTTTGAGGAGGGCAAGCCATGTGCCATCCTTGCTGCCCTGAGCAGAGCATCCCAGACCAAAGCCTCCAGGCCTGGCCAGGCTGGACTCTCTCAGCCCAGGTGTTTCAATTCCCCTGTGGACCTGTGGGCAGTTAGTGTCAACTGCATGTTTATATACTCTTCCTCCTCACTACGGCCCAGGAAAAGTCTCTTGACCCAGCTCCATGATGTGGACATTGTAATGATGCCATGTATGAAGCCCAACTAATAACATCTGTGTTTTTTTCACATTCTAGTTTTGCCAGCAATGAATACCAAAGGGCAATGGAGCAAATATCTGTTATTGTCCAGCAGCACAAAGTGACCATGGTGCCAGGGGAGCCACAGCTTAACGTGTGTGACAAGGCCGTCATGGTGAGCATTCAAGCATAAATATGTTTGGGAATCCTTAGCTTAAAATAGATTTTGTAAAGGCTTTATAAAACATCACCTAAAGCCAGGGAAGGATGGAGGAGAAATGCACAGCAGTCTGTTTGAACAGCTGTCTGGCTGTTTCATGAAGGAGAGGTCTGTTTGTTACCTGTGCAGCTTAGTGGCACAGGAAGGCTTGTTCAAAGAGAGTAGGGTTAGGTCTAGAAATTCTTTTCAACATGCTGTGATAAACTGTGGCTTCCTTCCATAGAGACATCTACGGCAGTATCTACAGCTGTCGATCCTTCTCCTTTCTAATCCCCTTCTGCAAATCTCAAAATCTTCTGTGTTTTGAGTGGTGAGACTGGGACAGTGGCCCTTTTTCAGTCATGTTTGTGAGTACCTTTGGTCTTGCTCGGTCTTCTCCAATTCCACCCATGCCTGACTTTTCCAAAGTATTTCTGGCTTGAAAGATGACAGGCATTTTCATTTCTGTTTTCTATTTCAAATTGCATGTTGGAAAGTTACAGTTTGGCTTTAGTGTCAAATGCTGCTTGGTTTGCTGAGAACCTGGGAAAGAAACTGGAGAGTTTGTAGGAGGTCAGGTTGTCAGATGACAAAAGTCTGTGTAGTCTAAGGGGATGTGCTTGTAGACTGACACAAAATAGTAACAGGCATATCTTTCTGATGCTGAAATAACCTACTGAAGAAAACAGTTGGTACCTGCCGCTATGATCTATCTCCAAGCAGTCAGAACACTGAAAATGTGGAGCTGTGTCTCTGCAGTCAGAAGGCAACAATCTTTTTAGCTTTATCACATCTTTTTATTTTTGGATGTTAAGTAGGAAAAAGATTTGAAGGACCATTGTTTCTGTGTTGTTTTCTTTCATTATTCAACTTTTCCCTTCGTAAACACTGTTCTGTGCTCCTCTGGGACCTTTTCTGTTCAGGCACTCTCCCCAGTGTCTGGCTGCTGCCAGAGACCTTCACTGGAAAGGCATTTCTTCTGTGTTAACTCCAACTCCAAAACTGGTTCATAAACTGTAGGCTGTTCTGTGGCTCCCCTGGTGCAGTGTCTTTAGGTGCTGTGGAAACATCTGGTACCCCTGTCTGTCAACAGTGTCTTTGGGCTGCATAATGGAAAATGTGCTGAACTGGAGGTCCTGCAGCTCATCCCGTACCCTAGCCCTCTCTTAGGTTCTTTCTAGAGTCAGTCTTCTTCCTGAGCATGCCATGTTCTATCTCTGTCTTGTTGGGTAGAAGTTCTGCAGACCATGGGCTGCCACTTCTGCTTTCGCTGTGGCAATGTCCAGCCATGCCTGCCTAGTCTGTAAGCAGAGGCAGCTAATGACTGCTCCAGTGCCTGGCCAAGCTCAAAGCAGATCATTTGGCCCTCCCCAATGAGCTGAAGGGTATTCTGATCCCAGGAGAAATCCCAGCAGGAAACTTGATGAGTTTTCTATTCTATGTAAACTCTTAACGGACTAATTGTACATCTCTCTATCAGCACTACATCAAGGTCTTTCTCCTTACCCGCTATCCCTTTTTCTCCTGCTCTTCATCACAAAACCAAAATAAACAGGCACCAAATTATTGCCTTTCGAGACCAGGAATTAAGATATCCAAAATATTTTTGGAGTGTTAGTATTGATGGGGTTGATTGGGCCCTAAATCTGTCTTTGGAGGATGCTGGAAGATAAATATCACCTCCTAGGACTATGCCTGACAGAAAGCAGATTTAGATTAGATATTAGGAAAAAAATCTTTAATGTGAGGGTGCTGAGGCGCTGGCATAGGGTGCCCAGAGAAGCTGTGGCTGCCCCATCCCTGGCAGTGCTCAAGGCTGGGTAGGCACAACATGCTCCAGTGGAAGGTGTCCCTGCCCGTAGCAGGGGGTTGAAACTGGAGGAGCTTTAAGGACCCTTCAGCACAAACCAGTCTGGGGTTCTAGGATGTTCTAAATTGTCACTTATTTATTTGATATTTAATATCCTTTCTGGGACAGAGGAGAAGAATTGTCTTTATTTATACATAAGCAAAGCAGATGCATCATTTTGTAGCTGCTGCAGTCTTGCGATTGATGTTAAGCTCAGCAGCATAAGCCCTCCTGAGCAAGGGAAGTGTTTGCTGGCCCATCTGTGGCATAGCCCGCCAACAGTGTAGACAAAGCTCCCACAGAGACAGTTCTGTCGCCTTTTCCTCCTGTGGAAATGTAGAAGAAATTGCTCCATGCAGTGGAGCTGGCTTGACTGTGTGTTTGACTTGCAGCACACATGGTGTCCTCAGGACTTACAGCACAGATCCAGGAAAGCCAACTTGGGCTGCGAGACTGAAGCAGATACCAATTTGTTTGGTGTTTTGTTTTTCTCAAATGAACAAACATTTAACTTGTTTATTTGGATCTCTGTTGCTTCCACAGAGCTGTCAATCATCTGAAATTTCCAGCGGCGGTTGTGCATTTCAAAATCGAGAAACAGATTTAGAAAACAGCATTCGTAGTTCTTAAACCGTCTGGAGCCCTTCATGCAGTGAGGACGCTTCCGCCAAAGCTCCCCGCTGTGATCTGCTCCTTCTGCAGAGATAGCTGGTGTCTCACTGCCATCTGTTGTCAGCTGTGTGGAATAGAAACCTGCTGCGTTAGGTTTTTTGTGGGGTTCAGCTTTTCTTTTCCGGCATAGGAATTTAATTCCAAGAAAACATAAATGACTTGGAGGATAAAAAATAAGTAAAATGAAAGGCAAGAGGTCAGAGCTGAACTGATCTTTAATAGGTGACAGCAGGAATCTCCCATGAATGGATAGACCTTGAGAAAGGGAGGGACGGAGAATGAATGCAAAAGATTTATTGAGGCAGAATGGGAATTGTAACCTGCCATTCATATTACTACAGTTCCAAGTTTTAAATGGCAAAACCCCAATGAAATTGATAAAGTTCTTTTATCCAGATTCCTTCCTCCATTAATCCATTTGGAATCTGAGGTTTGAAATGGGTTTTTCTTACTGATGTCATTCCTCTGTTGTACTCCTACTGGGGAAAGGTAGTACAAGAAACGTGGAAATGAGGAAGACAAATAGTTTTGGTCTGCATGCACTGGAGTAGTTGTCTCATAAATGCCTCTGACTCCATCTGTTTATGAATTCATCCGTCAGAATGCTCATTAAAATACTGGCATTCTTATCTCGCTCACACCCTTGGCCTTCTGTTGCTTTTTGCTTATTTCCTCAAGAAAGTGCATGGATATCTTAGTGCTAAGCATGATAATTCTCTGGATCCCAGGAAAATCGGGGTTTTCACCAAGACCTCATGATCTGGGTGCTCCATGCTACTTACAGGAAAGAGAAGAAGGTCACCAAAGCCACAGCACTCTGCATTTGTACAGGAAAGATACCACTGTATCCCAGAAGAGGGAATTATCTGCTGCAGGAGGATTTGTAGTCTTTCCTAAAGCTTTTTCTGAATAGTGTTTGGAGTTGGAAAGTTGATGTGAGCCCAGGAGCGTGAGCTGCAAGAGGAGTTTTCATTTTTCAAGAAGAACATAAAAGCATCTTTGTGAGGATGAGAGAGGGTTGGTTTAGGTTATAGGGCTTAGCAGGTACTTGGTGTAAATAATCTCTCTGTATGTTTTTTGTTTGTTTTTAACAGAATTGGTCTCCTCCAGGCTGTGAGAAGCTAGGAAAGTGCCTGAAACCACCCAAGTCTGATCCTAAGAAGTGCTTTTGGCCTCATTGATCTTCTCTGCAGCCCTCAAGAGCTACACAGAAAAGCTGTAACTAGCCGGACATACAGTTTACGAAGCATGTCTTCTCATGTTGGCACTCCTGTTTACACAGGAAGGGTGTGATGTATGTATGATATCATCATTTGCCCTTCCAAAAGGGCCAGTGTTTATATTTCTAATGCTCAGGGTTTAGCCTATACTCTTCTGTTGCAGTTGTTTCCATAAATGGTAACTTTTCAGTGAAGACTGTTTCAACTCTAAAAGCTCTCTGTACAACCACAATTCTGCCATCACCTCAGAAGTGCCATGGATGCACCTTTCCTGTCACTCCTTCCACCCAACCTGCTCTCTCAAATCATCACTCATTCAGATCCTGAACAGCAACCATGTTCAGGAAATTTAGAGCCACCAGAAAACCCTGCCCAAACTGCCCTTGTTTTGTTTGCCTATAACTTTTGTTTTAACATTTATTTCCATTATGAACTCTGGACACCAACTTGTTTTTCCTTTCTTCCTAAACCTGCAAGTACGGGGTGCAGCTGTAGGGCCCAGACTGCTGCTGTGCATCACTGGGTACAACCGAGTGCTCCCTTCTGTTCCTGAGTAAGGGGTTGGCTCCAGGGAGAACTCGCTGCCTTCCTTCATCTGTAACTCCAAACATTCCCTAGGTAAAGAAACCTGAAGACAGAGTTCACATAACTTACTGACAGTGTGCAGGATGTTCCTGGGGAGCTGGGGGTCAGTAGTTCATTTCAGGGGTTTTCTTAATTTCCAAAAAACACTGGGTCCAAATATGGTTTAAGTCATGCTTCTAGTCTCATGATCTGGGCCCAGCCAACTGCAGGCTCAGAAATGCCCGTTTACATCAGACATTAACTCTTGACCCTGTTTCCAGTGTACGCTCTCTGAGGAATTCTCCTTGTGCAAACTTTCCACAGCCTGGGTGTAGCACTGCTTTAAACAGAGTTCATGGTAAATGCCAATCCTTTGCACAATTGCACATTGCAAATTTCTCATCTGATTTTGAGCCTGTTTCACACTCTTGGCTATTGCTAATAAATGTGGCTCAAACAAAACTGAGCAAGGTTACTCTGGAGCTTCAGGGGAGTAGCTAGAAGCATGCGAGTGTGCTAGTAGCTGAACGTGCTGTTTGCACCACTGAATGCAAACAGGAATGCTCCACTTCCACCCCTCCAGTGTTTTAAACAGTACTTGTGCCCTCTTTGCTGCCGTTATGCTGCCTTGGGAAAAATCCAGGGTGTAAACAGCAGCTTCCTTCCCAAACAAAGCTTGAGACTGGCTTGAGAGCTCTGCTTCTGCTTCTTAAGAGCTCTGCTTCTGCTTCTTGAGAGCTCTGCTTCTGCTCCTGCCTGCTACAGGCTTCTCAACTGCTTACTCTCACCCTCCCTGTAATCCCAAAGGCTCTCATTCTCTCCCATGGTTTACGTTACCTGTAATCCTCTCCACAGTAATTCTAGTGTATATCTCATGACGCTGGATAATCCTATAAGATTGCAATAAGAACAGCACTTGAGTCGGCTCTCACTGTTCTACCCATCAGAAATCACAGCCAACACTTGATCAGCTGGCAGAGCCTCTGCAACTCTGTGAATCTGCAAATGGCATTTGTTTATAGTCCAGATTTCTTATGTTGTTCCTAATGGTACTTCAAGTATATCAAGGCATTTCTAGTTCATCCGTAACATTTCTGCTTGTTTTGATGTAGTGCGAATAGCTCAAGTCTTGAGAGATTCTGATCAGCCTTTTCTTCACTGATGCTGTATGAAAAGGACAGGAAGGAGGACTTGCAGCAGTCGTGTGTGTCTGTCAGCACAGAAGACCAAACAAACCCAGTAACTTCCTATTTGCTGGGTCTGGTCCACCTCTGCTTTAGTGCTTCTGTTACCCAGAATTGTTCAGGACCCTGCAGTTCTCTAGTATCAGCAGATAGAGATACCAACCAGAGGAGGGAGTCCATCGCTGCAACTCCCTGAAAATCCCCAGCAGCCATCACATAGGAACAGATCTGCTGTGAATTGTAACAGCACTTTGTCTCTCTGCATACTGCTTATGAAGAGATCGCACCACAGGACCACAGCTCATTGTCTGAGCTCTAGCCCAGACACGTTTCTTGGTTCTCAGCCTTTGCAGTAGGCGCACTGAGTGTACTAGATTCCTGCTACCCTGCGTCCCCTCCCTGCCTGGCTGTCACTTCATTCTTTTCTCCTTCAAATCAGCAAGCTGTGAATATACTGCTTTTCCCCAGTCTGTGTAACTTGCTCAGACAAGCCATCCTGTTCTCAGCACACACGGTGTTTGGTTACCCAGCACACAAAGCCCTCATTCCTCAATGAAGTAATCTGTCAGTGCGTAGATACTGGATGTAAACTTTGCACTAGAAAGCTGGCTGCTACAAGGGAATTGACTTCTGTTGATGTCTGTTTATTATCTGCTTCATGTCCTTTTATTATGAAAGATCAAAGCTTAATGCAAAGAACCTAATGCTTTAAATAAGAATAGTAGTTTTACAGCTGGATGGCTAGGAAGAATTTTAAATCAATGCCTTTCCCAAAGATGTACAGATTTTGAAATTGTGAGATGAAGAACTAATGAAGAAAAATAAACTAATTTATTAGAAATGCATTATCTGAGTTGTCCGTGTGCACCTGTAAAACAGCTGAACAGCACCTTGCTTTGGGACAAGTCTCACAGGTACGCCTCCCAGATCATGGGACTGACCTGGGTTAAAAATAGCTTGTTTTGTTTTTCCCTGTATTATTTTTAACGTGGATCAATTTCCCAGCCCACACAGCTGCCCAGCACAGTCCTGAGGCAGGGGTGTAGTGTGGCTGTGTGCACCAGCACAGCCGCAGGGGTGAGCAGCTCAAACCCACTGATACACCCCTCAGCTCACAGCAGCCAGCATGATTAACTACATCTACCCTTAGGAATTATCATGATCTGAAGCTGAATTAACTGTGATCTGAAGTTGGGTCATGTGATAACTGCCCAGTTTGGGGAATTGGCTGTACTGGCTTTGCAGGAGCTGCCTGAGGCTGTGTATGCAGTCACTGAGGAGCGGGTCTGCTGGGGTCCACAGCCCCATCAGAGACCTGCAGCGGTGAAGCCTGTTCGTTGGTGGCTTCATTTCTCAAACTGCAAGACATAAGAGCTAAATGAAAGATGATGTCTGCCTAAGACTGCTTCTACGTGACATTCCTTTCTTTATATTTGAATACATCTGCTAAATGCTAAAAGCTTAATATCTGCTTGGGCCAAGAGTCCAAGGAATTTCTTTCTTGTCTTTAATTTCCAATTAGCTGAGTCTCTCAAGTCTCCCTGCTCTGCCCCTGAGGCTGTGTTATCATCCAACCCTCCACACAGAGAAGCTTCTGAAATTGATGTAACTAATAATCATGAAAAAAGTCCTACTGCATTTACAGTCTACAGCTGCGAAAATGGAGCCTTGATTTAAAATCCTGCAGCGACAAATGGATTATTTTGGTGGCAAATTAGTCTCTGTGGACCAACAATTTGGGGATCTGAACACTGGAACTGGAAACCAGAAGATCAATTCCGAACACTTAAGAGCCAAGGTTAATGCTGTGCAAACCTCTATTGAGTGCAGCAATGAAAGATAACATGCCTCTGCATTTTAAATGGGAAGCTGAGGAGCGTGGTATTAAAAGTGAAAATGGGCAAGTTCAGAATAGAATGAGAGCAAGCAATACCCATGTACTTGCTAATAAAACGTTATGTGGTGTCTGGGGACTGAGTTTCCAGTGAGGGCTGAGGATGACAGTGGGCTTTTACTAAAGGAACTGGAACTAATACTGCTGAGAAGGAAGCTGTTGGACTCAGGATGCTAGCTGCCATGAGGAAGCTGGCAGTTCTCAGTACCTGCCAGGTCAAGCCTTTCCAAATGCAGTGGGCAGCTTCCAGAGCTCCTAGTTTAACATAAAGTGAAGCCCATGAGAGGAGGATCTAACGAAGGCTGGAGAATGCTCGTTTTCCAATTAGGACATCTCTGCTGTAACCGTGTGAAATACTTTCAGAGCTGGAGAAGGACCTTTCGAAGGTGAGAACGGTTGGAATCGGGATGTTGGGGGGAGGCAGTTTGTTGTCTGCAGAGTTGCTAGCAGCCTCTTCAGCACAGCTAGACCAGAAATCGCTCCCCAGGAATCTCCCTGTTGTCCTCAGCGCTGGGAAACTTTACAGACTACTTGCTCTTTTACTCTCTTAAGAGTTAACTCTGCTTGTTCAGTGTCTGAAAAATGGTTTTGCGGTTATAGAGGCTTGTTTTTCCATTTCTCTTAACAGTTATAATACTTGGAAATACACTTTTGCTTTTGTTTTCAGGTAGTATTTGATGTGAGGTTTTCGTTTGTTATCAGAAGGTGACACAGCAGTGCGTTTTGAATTAAACTGAGTTTTGAAGAACAGTCATAAGGGAAGAGCTGAAATCCTGTTTTAGGTTCTTTTTTCCTTTGGAAATGACTATTTTAAACACCGAGAAGAGTCTCCATTTGCCTGTTTTCTTTATATCCCCTTCCACCATTTGAAGTTTTGTTGTTGCTCAAAGTCTAGCTCAGATTATATAAATCCTAAATAGAGGTGGATCCTTTGCCAAAAGCCTGTGGTCTTAGGAGTGAAAGAAAACCCTCTGCCATCCAACTTCTCCAGAGAGCCAGTCTGGCAGCTCTCTGTGCCTTTGCTCCTCCCAGAGTCACTTAATACCCTTCTGGGCGCTATAGACGTTGGTAGCACAATCCCCATCTGAAAGGAATAGGGGCTGAAAAGCCCGTTGGCAATTTACCAGCAGTGAGGAATGTGTGCCAAATCCATTAGTCCTGGATTGGACTCAAAATCCCTTCCTGCCCTGAGGAAAGAGAGGAGTTCTGTGTCTTCTCCAAGGGCCTGATCCAACCTGGTGCAGCACAGGAGGTGCTGGGTTTTGGCTATGTACAAGCAGGATGCCATGAAAGGGCAGGACCTGTTCACAGTGGTGTCCTCCTCTTAGGGAGGACAAATCTAGCTCATTGTTCAGGATGGACACTTCAGTCCTGAGCCCAGGGAGCTGGCTGGGGAGCTGCATTCTTCTGCTGTTGAAATAAGATATTTCAAATTTGGGGTTTTTTTAAAAAACTAGGTTTAAAGTGCAGGCGTTTCTAAAGCTGAAATTGAAGTGAAATGTTCCAGCGGATTTGAAAGGAAATTTTAGTTCTCCTTTCCCCTTGTGGGTTATGTCGAAATTTGGGGCATTTTGTTCCACTTCACACTGAATGTTTTAAAATCCGTAACGGAACAGAAACTTCCATACTCAGCACAGCTCTTCTAATTGCCTGGTTCAGCTGATTACAGCTAGCTCTCAAGATTTTAGACCCCCAGTTTCCATGTTCACTGGCTAATGACATCTCTTGCATCAGGATGCCAGAGCACTTTAAAATGATCTCTGTGTCCAAAAGAGAGCAAAGCCAGTGTCCCCCTCCTATGGTTCTGCTCTTGGGAGTCCAGATCTGAGGTAGTGGTTGCTCCACCAGGGACAGAGCAGCCCTAAACCTCTCTGAGCCATGAGCGGATGTTGAGGCACCTCCCTTCTGATATTCCAGAGCTGAAGTCCTTTGACATCAGCATTTGGAAATTGGTCCTAGGAAAGTTCTTTTCAGATGGAAATTGCAGTAGGAGTCAGCACTGTTGTTTGAAAGGTTGAACAATTACAGGGAAAACTGATTTACCTTGGAAGCTAAAAACCAGTCTGTACTGGTAGATGCAATTCACATCCTTTGAAATGAAGGATTAATGAGGTGAAGTTCTGAGTTCAGAGATCTGAGAAATGCTGGTTTATAAACCTGAGCTGGCACGTGGCATGGTTTCTGGCAGCTGAATCATTGGAAGTCTGATTTGGTGTAATATTTATGCTCTTCCTGGCAGAACTGATGGTGTGTGAGAGGCCTGATCCTGCATCAGAGGAGGAGAGATCGCTCCAGTCACTTCTTCACCCATCTGCTGTATCTGAAGGAACCAGTGGGAGCCTTCAACAGCTTGTCCTGGTGCGAGCTGCTGGTTTGCCTGGAGTGGGTTGACATGAGGAGCCTGGGGACCTCATCTAGCCCCAAGAAAAATGGGGTAGTGTCTTCTGTTTGTAACAGTGGAGATTGCATAGGAGGGTCACAGTGTGGTGAAGGAGCTTATGGCTCCGTTAGTGAGAGGCAAAAGGTAGAGTTGCCTAGTGCTTGCAGTGCAGGCAGGCTGAAGAAGGGCCCTTTCCCACTTCCTACTTATTTTCACGGGCAGACAGATAAATTCCATCTCTTCTATCCACCAGAAAGAAGAGGAATTGCTGGAATAACTCATTGCCCGGTATCGTAGTTGGTAAGGTCACAGGAGAAACCTTTCCAGCTCACACAGGGGAGTGAGGGTGTTGCAAAGCCCCTGTTCCAGTGGAAGGCTACGTGCTTTGTCCCTGATTGCCTCACTGGAACAGCTGCTAGAGAGGATTTTCCTGGTGCCAAAGTGATAATCTGACTTCAGGGAAAATCTTAGTCTCTATGGGAATGGTTGTGAAAGGGGATGGGCAGACTCTGGTAATAGCTTCACAAGAAGGGGAGCAACCTTTGCACTGGCCTTCAGGCTGTCTCTGTTGGCACCTCTGGCAGACATCCATTAAACAGTTGAATTGGGAATAGATAAATCAGAAAGAAAACAGAGCAGTGGAGGCTTCAGTGTACAGTGAATGATTTCCAAAGGTCTGCACCAAGGACTGGGAATGATGCAGCAACACAGGATGTGTTGGATGCTGGGATGGGGCAGAATTGGGTGTCTTGTGAACCAGGCTGTGTCTATGAGCTCGTAACAGTGAAGCTGGTGAGGGGACCAGCTTCCCCTCCTGTCAGCAACTCCTCCTGTGCAAGAATCAGAGGGAGGACCCCCAGGAGTACTGGGAGTGACTGGTCCAGCACACATAAGTAAAAGCAGCTCAGCATTCATCATGAGGCTGCTGCAACCCTGAGCACCCATCCCACGGGGTCCACATCAAATCACGGCAAAATACCTGGATAGGTGCTGGCACGTGCCTTGGATACAGACCCAAAGGGCTGTCTGGAGCACATGGAGCTGAAGCTGTTCCCAACACGGCTATCGGCAAGAAGCACTGAGCTTGGACAGGGGTGTTTGCATGCTAAAAGTGCCATTGCTTTCTGCAGCGGGTTGTGCCCAGATGCATTTGGATCAGGTCCCAGTCGTGTTTGTTAATGCAAGAGCAGATCTGTAGGAGTACGTAATCATGCAGGATTACGTCTCCTGCCCACAGTGGATTCTGCTTGGACAAACGGCTATTCACCCTTCAGGAGATCAGAGATAGGAGCTGTGTGAGAGTGCCCTGACCTGCCCTGCGGATGGGTGATGCCAAGAGCTGCTGAGCTGTTAGTCTAGGACCGAAAGCACTGCAACTGGCTGTGTTATCATCCCCCATGACTGTAATCCAAACCAACGGCTTTAACAAATACGAAATGCAATTCCAGGAGTTCACAAGGGTGATGAGGGACAGAAAATCACGAAACAGTGTAGTCCTAATGAGCTACCTGTGCAAGCCACTGGGCAGGGGTGAAGGGTGATGGAGGTGGGCATGGGACTCCCTTCCAAAGCAGGCTGGGGTGTAAGGCAGGGTCCCAGAGCTCCATTCACAGGGGACATACAGCTCCACACGCTGCAAATACAGTACTCTTCGGAGGCGAAAGTGGGACTCCATACACTGGGGTACCAGGGCTCCCTGTGGCTGGGACAACCAGCCTCTACACTGGGCTCCAGAGCACTGTGCTCTGCTGTGCTGAGGCAGTGTGCATTCTGGCACTAGGGCTACCTACACTGAGATACAGGGGTGCTGAGGATGCCTGTGCTCCCTGCACCAGGATACCAGAGCTCCATGCTCCAGGGTAATGGGACACCAGGGTAACGAGGCACCAGGATACCAGAGCTCCGTGCTCCAGGGTAATGGGACACCAGGGTAACGAGGCACCAGGATACCAGAGCTCCGTGCCCCAGGGTAATGGGACACCAGGGTAAGGAGGCACCAGAATACCAGAGCTCCAAGCTCCATGGTAACGGGGCACCAGGATACCAGAGCTCCAAGCTCCATGGTAACAGGGCACCAGGATACCGGAGCTCTGTGCTCCATGGTAACGGGGCACCAGGATACCGGAGCTCTGTGCTCCATGGTAACGAGGCACCAGGATACCGGAGCTCTGTGCTCCAGGGTAACGGGGCACCATGCATTGTGTCCCGGGGTACCGCAGCTCCATGCACGGGGAACCCGTGCGTCCGACCCCTGGGGTCTCGGTCCCGCGGCCGCAGCGCACCGCGCCGGGGCGGGATGAGGTCTGCGGGGCCCCGCCCGCCGGGCCCTGCGCTGTGCGGGCTGCGCAGAGCGGGGCCGCCATGAGCGAGGAGCGGCTGCGGCGGGTGCGGGAGCGCGTGCGGCCCTTCCCCGACTTCCCGGTGCCCGGCGTGCTCTTCCGGTGCGAGCGGGACGGGGACCGGGATGAGGATGGAGTCGGAGATAGGGATGGGGATGGAGCCGGGGATAGGGATGGGGATGGAGCCGGGGATGGGAGTAGGGATGGGGATGGGGATGAGAATGGAGCTGAGGATGAAGATGGGGCTGGACCCAGGCCAGAGGCGCGCTGCCCATCCCTCCCCTTGCCCGCTCCAGGCAGCACAAGGATGCAGGACCTGCGTCCCCCGGGCATAGGAGCTCAGCCGGTGGCCACCTCAGCCCCTGGATGTAGCTAACAGCTCTCCCTCTCTTTATAGAGACATCAGCCCCCTGCTGAAGGATCCCGCGGCATTCAGGACTCTGATTGATCTTCTGGAAGATCATTTGAGGGTATCTCACCCCAAAATCGACTTCATTGCAGGTAAGTGTTAAAGAAACATCTCTGAAGCTAGCACAGAGCACTGCGGCCTCGGGCTGCCCAGGCAGGAAGTGAGCAGAGATCCCTCTGCTACCAGGGTAGTAAATGCTGAAGCCCTTGGGCACTATAATCACCAGGTTATGCCCTTAACTGAATCCTGTAGTTTCCTGAGGTACCGGGTTTAGATGTGGCAGGCGCCTTCTGATGACACTGCAGTGCCAATTTCGTAACTCATTGCTTTCATCATTAAAAGGGAGGAAGAAGTGCAGGAAGCCAGCCGTGCCTGTGAGGTCTTGCAGAGTCCTCTCAGCAGGCAGACCCCTCTCCAGCATGTTTTCCTTCTCAGGGGGCCTTTTCAAGCCAACAAAAACAGCCTCTGTGGCGATAACGCGTTGCAGCACACCTATGAAAGCGACCGAGAATGAAAATGCTTGGGAAGGCAGTGCTTGGGTTGGGCGATAGCCCAAAGTTCAAGGAGTCTAGACCAAACCTCGTCCAAGTGCCTCATGATAAGTAAAACCTGTCCCCCTGCAGTGCAAAGTCCCTCGTGTGTGGCTCAACTGATACCAGGGCTTCGCTGAGCTTATCTCCAAGAAGAGCTGGAGGGGAGGCAAAATAGGCTGTTGGGGGATCGTTTTGGTGCCCCGAAGCCCATCAGCAGCGCATCTTGGTGAACATCAGCAGTGCAGGAGCACGCTGTTGTGTTTTCAACCACAGAAATAAGTGGCTAAGAGCAAATGGCTAGTTGAGACGCTCCCTGAACATGGGAGGATAAACCTGGGTTATCATGCAAAGACACCCCCACGTCAGTGGCTGTTGTCTGAGTATTTGTGCTGCTCTATTCCCCATAGGTCTGGACTCCCGTGGCTTCCTTATAGGCCCTCCTCTGGCTCAGAGACTGGGGATCGGATTTGTGCTGATAAGGAAAAAGGGGAAACTTCCTGGTCCAACCGAGTCCATCTCCTACGCCCTTGAGTATGGCAAGGTAATGCCTGGGGAGGAGAAGAGGGTTTCCGGGCTGGTTGATGCAGGTCTGGGGGTGTCAGTGAAGGGATGGGGTGGTAAACCCAGCAGGGGATGCCCAGCCTGGGTTTCGCAGCCAGTGCTGGTGCTACAAGCCTCAGGAGCAGCACTGAGCTTCACTGAGCTCCAGCATGGCAGCTCCATCCCTGAGCCATGGACACAAGGTTTGTGTCCATGAGCCCTGCTGTGATTTTTGGGGGCGATTTGTGCTAAGCTTTGGTGCTAAATTACTTTCTTTGGCTTCAATTCAGGGGCATGAACATGGAGTGTGTTTTCCACTCTTCCAGTAAGTGGTGTAAAGTAAATGCCTTTATTGCATGGCTTCGAAACTGAGTGCTCGCCTCGTAACACCGCAGCCTCCCTGATTCAGGAGCAGAGGTTTAATCCTAATAACATGCTACCGCTGGTAACTAACAGCAGCCAGGGACCAGCAGCAGAAACACTGAACCCAGGTGTTATTTATGAGGATTGGTTGGGCCAACCCCTGCATGGGACAACTTCATCTGATGCAGGACGTGCCTGTGATGGTTTGGACCCGGTTTGGTGATACTGTCAAAGCAGAGCGCTCCAGCCCAGTGCATTACAGGAGATTTTCCCCACTGGAGAACTGCTCTGGGATAAGGTTTCCTGATGGGACCATAACTCACTTGATGAATGTTCAGGCTCTTGATGTGCCAGAGGGTTGGCCCAGCAATCACTTAACCTGCTATATATTTCCGTGGCACTCCCCTGTAGCTGGAGTATGTGTTTTTCGGGGTTTTAGGTGCTGAAGACGTGTCTGCATTCCACCATGTGTTAGCAGTTTGTGAAGGGTTTCTCTGTCAGGCAGGACTAAAATGAAGCTACTCTTTCCACCCTGCAGGCTGAACTCGAAATCCAGAGCGATGCCGTGGAAGCAGGACAGAAAGTAGTTATTGTAGATGACCTGCTTGCGACTGGAGGTGAGTTGGAGCATGCATGACCCACGTGCACCTGCGTTGGGAGCAGCTGTGGAGCTCGAAGCCTCCTTTAGCATTGCTCTGCCAAGGATGATGTTTCTGCTCTTACCTCTGTGTTTTGCAGGTACCATGTGTGCAGCCTGTGAGCTGGTGAAGAGGCTGAAGGCTGAGGTGCTGGAGTGCCTGGTGGTCATTGAGTTGAAACTCCTCAAAGGGTCAGAAAAGCTCAAGTCCATCCCTTTCTACTCTTTGCTGCAGTATGACTGAGGAGGAGCATCCCTGCTCCTTAGGGAATGCACGCTCAGGGCTGAGCACAAGTTTAGGGTCTTATTCAGTAACTCTTGGTGTCATAAAGAGGTGTGTGGGGGAAAACCTACAATTTTCATTCTGGCCAGCTGCTATATAATCATAAGTCCGGTTAATTTTCCAAGCCACAGATTAAGGTGTGTTGAGTGTAAGGATCCTTTTTGGAGTTCATCCTCTTGGAAGAAGGATCAGTCTGACTGTTCTAGGGGATGGAGACTAAGATGGAAGCCGTCTGTCTTCCATTAGTCCTTCATGGATTTGCAAAACCAGGAGCAATTTGCATCATGGGAAGTATCCCAGAGCTGGGTGACAGGCAGTGAGGAAGCAGGTCATGCACAAGCTCAGGGCTCTTCACCTCCTTTCTGTCCATCATGTACCAAAGCCTGCAGCTCTAGCCAGGGCTGGCACTTCTTGGTTAGCAGAAATTCCCCATATACTGCAACTTATGCAAGTCTCCGTTCTGCTGCATTCTTCTTGGGACACCAGGATGTTGACAGGACAATGCCAGATTGGAGCCTGTTCTTGTTGGGATGTTTTGGTGTCAGATAAGGGCACAGGGAAGAAAGAAAACACATTATGTTTACACATGAGCTCCGGCTCTCATTCAGGTTGTGTAATGGGTGGCATGGGGTTTGGAGATGCTCCCTGTTGCATGGTGCAGTTTGGTCACTAAAACTCAGTATGCCAACACTTTCACATGCCTGGAAACACTAGGGACTGTGTCCCTGTCCTAGCAGGGGCTGAACTCACTGGTAAAATAAATACTCACTTTTTATTCTGTTCTAAACTGTCTCAGAGCTGTTCTTGCAGTAGCTGAAGCCATTGGTTACCCTTGTGAGTGTCTTGTCCAAGCCCAGGCTGCTAGTGGAAAACAAGGCTGTGGTGTGAGATCCATTTTGCCACCCCACATCCTTGGAAGGACTCACTGGCCAGGACTCAGCACTGCTGTTATCTTCACTCTGCTCTAGCTGGAGGGGGCCACCCAGGCTGGTCCTACTGGGCTGCAATGGAAGTGCCCAGTGCTGGTGGGAGCACAGCCCAAGCCCCTGCATCTCATCTCACCTTTCCCCTGCAGCGCACAGGGATGCTGCACACCCTGCCCTTACACTTGCAAGGGCTATTACAGCTATTTTTATCACCATTTCCTGAAAAGCCACTTCAGGGCTGTTCAGTTTATACTGAGAAACACCATTCCCCTGGGAGCAAACCTACCCCAGGGCACTGGTTTTCACAGCCAGCCCCTGCAAGGAGCCAAGGGAGGCAGCACCTCACACACATACTTGGCACGAGGACAGGGTCCCTGCTGCGAGCTGGAGGAGGCAAAAATCCACCCCAAAGAGCTGTGGAAAGCAGCTGCGTGCAGTGGGATCGAGCCCTGTGTAAGCCCTGCCGTGCCAGAGCTGTGACTGGGGCCAAGAGGTGACATCAGGGAACGCGGGGATGGTGCCTTGCATTGGGCAGGCTTCAAGCACCATTTGATGTAATGTTCTCATAGAGACGGGGCTGCGCAGGGTGGCTTCCAGGCAGGAGGGAGGGTTCAGTCCCAAGCAGCAGAACAGGAGCTCTCTGTGAGCTCACCCGGGGCAGGAGTGTGGCTGCCAGGCTGCTGGACCCGGCTCCCCACTGCAGTGAGGTCCATTCAGCGTGGCCAACAGCCCAGCATTGCATCGCTCCAGCCTATGGGATGGGCTTAAACCCTCCTTCATGGAAACAGGGGTATCTCCTGCCAGCAGCACTGGCCAACTGGCCTGCAGCACAGCAAGCAGGGTCCTGGAGGAGGAAGAGCAGGGTCTGCCCGCTTCTTCAGGCAGCTCTATAGGGGATGCCTGATACTGCCAGCCTCCAAATCACATGGGGAAGCTTCCCTGGTCCAGTGTGGTCCCCACCAGGAGGGCTGAGGGACAAGCCCCACACTAAACCCAGTGCAGTCTGCCTCAGGATGCAGGGTGAGGTGCTCCCGATGTGGCAGCTCCCACCCCTACACGCTGCAAGCACTGACCTGATCCGGGTGCTGGGCCAGGCCAGCACCTCTGCAACCATCAGCAGCTTCTTTGTCCCTTTTCCCAACCCACTCCAGCCAAGTGGCCTGGGCTTTCCCTTGGGAACCCCCGCACTTCGCCTACCCCTGCTCCTGCTTGCTCCTGTCCCATAGGAGCTGCTTGTGCTGCCCATTTACAAAAGCTGCATTCAGGTCCCTGCAAGCCCACGCTCACTTTTTCCAGTCAGTGTTTCTCCAGGAGCTGGATGCTGACCCAAGTGTCCTTCCTGGCCGGTGCCAATTGCCTTGGAGAGCCACGGTGCTAAGGCAACTCACGGAGCAACTCATGGAGCAGACAAGGCAACTCATGGAGCTTTGCGCTGGGTTAACACAAGTCAGCTATATTTAAAACATTTAATACAAATGTGTTTTGACAAGTCCTGTAGTTGCTTCCAGTGAGTGCTCAGGATGCGTTTTTCCCTCCCTTAAAAACAGAACAAGGCTCAGAGCTCCAAAAACATCCAGTTGTGACTTCTCTCACTCCTTTCCTCACTTGTCACCCTCTCAACCCTGCCTCCAACCCCGACAGAGCCCAGTCAGTGGAGTAACCTCCTGCATCAAACCTTCAGGAGAATACAACAGAGCCGAGAAGAGGTCACTACAGCTCCTCTCCACCACCTGCATCGTCACCCAGGCTGCAGAACTGCCCGCCTTCAGCTTGAGGTTTAGGAGAGCTACAGACCTCATGGACATTGGCAGAGTAATTAAGTTAAGGCGCTTTGTTCTCAAACATCCCCGAGGATGACCCCACATTGGATCCCACTGGGATCTGCTACATTGAGAGGAGATTGCACAGGGAACGCCTCAACCCTGGCAGGGTTCAGAGGGTTTCTGCCTCCTTCACCGCCTTGGTCAGCCTCTCGGTGATGATCCCGAGGTCCTGTCCTTTGTCCAGTTTGATGTAGGTGTCTGTCCTGATGGCGTGGATGCTCACCCAGTCAGGCAGCAGCTCTGCCAAGAGCCGCAAGTGTTTCTCCATCTCCCCTGCAAAGAGAAGCAGCAGTCGCTGCGGTCAGAGCTCCGCTCCACAGCCCCTTCACCATGCAAGCACCCTCCCCTGCTTCCAAGAACCATCATCCCTCAGTTTCCCTACCCAGAGGCATCTGCTCGTTGTAGCTGTCGGCCATGCGGGCACAGGCCACCTCCATGATCAGCGCCTGCTTCTTCTCAGCCACGAAGATGTTGCGCAGGATGCGGGCCATGGCCGGCAGGCGCTGCAGCATCCCAACCCGCTGCTCCTGCTGCGCATCCCTCGTCATCAGAGCCTGCAGCTTCTGCGCCTCCTTCGCACGGATCTTGGGAACAGGAGGGCATGGGGTGAGACACGGGCAGGTCCCCCCCAGCCCCGGCCCCGGCGTTAGGGCCAGGACTGAATTACTCACCCTCTCGAGCAGGTCCTGGGACACCCCTTTGAGAGCACTGGAGGTGCTGGCAGGGGCCGGTGCTTTGGAAACCACCGGTTCTCCCACTCCGGCTTCAGCAGTTCTTAAGGCCAGGTTGGCAAGAGCTTTTTCCATCTGCTCATGTGGAAGAGAAGAGGGAGGAGGGGTTGGGTTACAGCTGGGAACCGATCGCACCGCAGGAAGGAGAAGTTTCCCCTCCAACACTCCCGCTGACACTGCAGCCCAGTGCTCCCAGCCCAGCACTCCCGACCCATCCCTGCCTGTGCAGGGTACAGATCAGGATGCTTCATCTTCTCTTGCAGCCTCAAAGTCAGTACCAACAGCTCCTCCAGCCCAAAGCCAGCCCTACACCTCATCCTGCAGCACTAACAACCATGTTTGTGCTCCCGCCTGCCAGCATCTTACAGTGCTCCCAGTCTTGCTGCTCAGAAATGATCCTCCCCACTCCCCATCCATTAACATCTTCCCAAAGGGACAACTGGTTTGAGGTCCGCAGACATAGCCAGACCCTGGTCCTGGCTCACCTTGGGGCTCAGCATCCCCTGAGCCCTGCTCAGCACCTCCTGGGCCGTGGTAAGCCTGTCCTCCTGTGGCGGCTGCGGCAGCTCCGCAGGGATGATGTCCGGCACCTCATCCACGTTGAAGCGGGGATGCCAGCGCATCAGCTTCTCCTCCGGCACCACCATGGGTGGGCTGAGGGCAGCCAGGAATGCCTGGAGAGGGGTGAGAGCTGCGTCACAGCATGTGTAGGTCAGGTATGGGGGAGCTGAACGTTGCCTCCTGTTCCCAGCAAGGTTGGCAACAACACGGCTTGGAGGAAAACTCAGTGCCAGGACAGATCCCAGCTGCCGTCCTCCCCATCAACACCTTCCTGACAACAGCATCCACAGGAACCCCCGATACCCTTCAGCATGCATACCAGCCTGCTCCTTCCACCCTAGTTACCAAGGCAACCCCAGGCTGCAAAAGCAGAGGGTGCTGGGGGTGTGGGGACCTCACCTTGTGGTGCTGCTTGACGATGTTCACCAGATTGCGGTTGAATTCCTTCCTGCGCTCCAGCAGCCGCGATGCCGACAAGTGCAGGCGCCCATCAACCTTCTCCTCTGTATGGAGACAAGAGCATCACCCCCAGCACCTCGGTTAACAACAGGGCCCAAGACTCAGGAAGGACACAATCAGAGCCCTCTGTGGAGCTCAATTGCTGCCAAAATCCCTGCTCTGTAACCCTCCCGCTTGTCCCCAGAGTGTTTTCTTCTGGCTCTTTATGCATCAGATATAGCAGAGGAGAGAGCACCCCTGGAGATCCATAGATCTCAGCCTGGACCAAGCACATCCCCAGCTCTCAGAGTTCCCCCTGAGCCATACAAACCTTCCTCCAGCACCGGCTCCAGTGTGAGCTGATAGTCAGACTTCTTCATGCCAAAAGAGGGGATGTTCTTCTCCTGGCGCAGCTTGTACGAGGTGGGATACACTGTCTTGATCTGCCCCATGTGCCGCTCCTCAAACTGCCTGCAACCAGCACCCACAGAGGTCAGGAACCCCAACGGTTGACACAGGGCATTGGCCCCAGTAGCTTCAACTGGGACTCAAAACGGGCTGCCCACTGCTGCCAACTTACTTGCGCATCATGTCCTGCACTCCCTGCTTGACCCTGGTGAAGGTGATGGTCTCAGAGCGGTTGAAGAGCATCCCAGCGATGGTGTCCACGCTGCGGAACATCTCCGCCAGCACCCGGAACTTGTAGGGCAGCGTGAGCCCCGGGGGCACATCCTGCGCAAGCGTGTGGAACCGCTGGTATGCCGGGGCCTTCTCACTGCTGGGAAAGGAGAGGGGTCAGGGTCCCATGCACACAACAGCCACCACGTATGGTGAACATGGCCCCAAGTGTGCAGATGGGGACAGAGACCGGCCAGGATGGGGTCCTGCTGCTGACAGGGCTGAACTCACAGCCCGAGAGCTGGAAGCCCAGCCTAGATAGGGGAGACCCATCTCATATCCCTCCCTCTGAGCAACCTGGGTCACGTCGCCCATCCTGGGGATGTTGATGCCCCAGTGCCCATGGCACAGTAAGGGTGGCTCAGGCCGTGCTCAGAGAAGCCCTCTGCATACAGCAGGGCCAGTTCAGTGCTGCCAGAGCCCCAGGGCGGGAAGACCCCCACAAACCCGCTGTGGGGCTGCAGCAGCTGCTGACATCCCAAGATCCCCTCCATATCTGTGCCTGCATCCCCACCGCAGCTCCTCACCCAGCCTCGGCCGCAGGAGCCGCCTCCTTGCTGTCCTTGCGTGGCTGCGCTCCCGATGCGCCTCCACTGCCCGCTCTGCTCTGCCGGATCCGCAGCTCCAGCTGCCGGACCTGCTCCAGGCGGCTCCGAAGGTCGGATCTGGTCCCTGCAGGGATGGTCACCGGCGGCAGCTCCTTCATCCTGCGCAGGCGGCTCCGCAGCCCGGCCACGTTCTCCTGCATAGGGAGGGACACACGCTTAGCGCAGGCTCGCACCATGCAAGGGGCACAGAGCACAGCAGGGACCGGGCTCTCGTACCCGCTGCAGGCGCCCGGCTGACGCCGATCCTGCCATGCCCGGATGGCCCCCATCCTGCCCGCGGCCAGGGGAGCGCGTGGTGCTGGCGGGGGGCTCTGCTGCCAGGTCCTGTGCAGGTGGGGACAGGGGACGAACAGGCGAGGAGCTGGGGGCCTGTAAGAGAACAAAGGAGCGTTAGAGGCTGCTCAGGGAATCCCTCCGCTGGGAGCCCATCACTGGTGTCCCCCCCATGGCCTTGCACTTCGGCGGCAAAGAGGGGGCAATACAAGGGGGTGCACGAGAGGCAGGGGCAACCCCGGGGGGAAATGTTTCCATCAGGAGACGGGGGGGCCTGCATTGAGAAGGGGGCTCCTGCATCAAGACGGGGTGGTGGGGGTCCTGCATCAGGACAGGGGGCTCCTGCATCCGGACGGGGGGGGGGCCATTCCAGAGATGCTGCCCCAGTTTTCTAGCCCCCCAGCCCCATCCCCATTTCAAGGCCACATCCCCGACCCTCGCCGCTCCCTACCTCAGCCACCGGCCCCGGCTCCGCATCCCGGTGCAGCTCCAGCCTCTTCCGCACCGCTCTCCCGCTCGATCCCCCTGGCCGGGCCCCGGTCGCCAGCTCCGCTTCCATCTCACGGCGGCTCCGCTTCCTGCCCGCCAGGCCCCTCAGGGCCGGGGTCCCGCCGCGGGCGGGGGTGCACGGTGAGCGGAGCAGCAGCGCCTCATCCCCGCACTCCTCCTCCTGGGGCACAGAGACACCGGCAATGGCGGCCTTTAGCCGGCGGCGGCCGCCGCTGCTGCTACTGCTGCTCTTGACCGGGGCTGCGGCGGCCGCTTTCGTGCAGGTGAAGAAGTCGGTGAGGCGGAGCTGGGCCATGGCGGCGGGTGCCGGTGCCGGTACTGGTGCGGGTACCGTCCCGCCGCTATCCCCTCACGTGGAGCCGCTACCGCGCCAAAGCCTCTGCTCCTTGGCGGGAACCCGCGCGGCCGTAGCTCCGCCCACCGCGGGGCGGGAAAGGTCACGTGGGGAGGAATTGGCGCCACAGGGCTCTTAAAGGCGCCGCGTCTCCTTATAGTCGTGTTGCGTATGGGGCTCCAACCTGGCCGGAGTGGGGGGCTTCGGCCTCCCCCTGTATCGGAACACTCGGTCTGGGGGTGCGTGTGGTGGCCCCTGTGTCCCAGCCCGCGGCAGGGATGGAGCAGGGTACCCAGCCCTCCATGGCTGTGGACTGGGGAGGCCTTGCTAGTGGGGCAGAATCAGAGCAAATGGTGTCTGACATGGTGCTGCTGTGGGGCAGCCCCTGGGCCGGTGGTCACCCCTGTATCTGCTCTCCTCAGTGCGCTTGGCGCTGTGGAGCTGCTTGTTTCCAGCTTGTGTTGAGTCAGGCCCTGGCCAGCATCTCACTGCGGTGGTCGTGGCATCCCTTTAGGCCCCTTCCTTCACGTCCTTGGTTCCAGGTCAGCAGTGGGAGCAGGGGCTCTGGGGCTGCCCAATGCCCCAGCATCCCCCTGTCCCGTGGTGTGGCCGTGTGCTAATGGCAGTGCCTGGACATGGGAGAAGCTTTGCTTGCCCATAAAATGCCTCCTGGTGCACTCAGGCCGTGCCCGCAGCACTTACAGGGCCGCTGGGTTCTCATTTCCCTTAAAGCCTGAGCCAGGCCAGCAAAATGGAGCTGGGCCGAATTCAGCCAGGCGACGCAAGGCTCTGGGATGCTGTTCCCTGTGCCTATTGACCTGCACAGCCTCCATTCTCACCCCACTGCAGTGCAGTGGGTGCGTGGGGCCGGGTGGGCAGCAAGGTGTGGGTGCTGTGTATCGCCCTTCCTGGATGCCCTCTGGATGGGGGGGTTTGCAGTGGTAATTTCCATGCCCAGGTCTCATGGATATGAGGCTGATGCCGAGCTTCAGGCTCAGCACTGACAAGGGTTTAATTTACAGGAGCAAATCCCTCTGGGTCCAGCCCATGAGGATTGATGTGGTCGGGCAGAGGGGTCACATCCCTGCTCTGAGGATGCTGGGGGTCGTTTGGGCACTCACAGCCCATTCCTGCTCCCATGAGGGGCCATGTCCAGCAACACTCAGCTGAATGCGTGTGTTTGGGAGCCCTCAGACCCAACTTGCTATGGCTGGGGGGCTGTGGGCATTGGTGTCTGCATAGCTGCGGCTTTGGCACTTCTGGGGTGGAGGAAAGAGCCGTGAGCATTCCGGAGGAAGCCCAGGGATGAGAGCGGAGCCCGCCCAGGTGAGGAGCAGGTCAGCCGCTTGTGGGCCGGGTGCCAGGTTGTTCAGTGTGCGCAGGAACAAACAGGGAAAGCCAAGGAATGCAGAGAATTCCACGGGCTGATGCTTCCTGCCAGGGGCTAGTGCTGCCCGCTGCCTGGCCATGGCACCCAGCTCCCCTCCTTCCAGCACCCATGGGTGCATGGTCATGCACCGGGGGTCCTGGTACCTTTACAAGGCTTTGAGGACACAGGACCCTACTCCTGGGGTGCACGGCTGCTCCCAGGGGACCACATCCCAGCTCCCCATCCCTGCGCCCTGGCTGCAGGGCGCCATGCAGGCATCGCCGGCCCTAAATGCAGGCCTCAACCGGCGTTTTAGCTTGTTACGAAGCAAACAGGAAGCACATCAGCTTCTTTTCCTTGGTTATTATTGGAGATCGTCTCATTCCCCCCCTCCAATGCCCCCGTTGTCACCACCGGTAACCGGGGTCTGCCGGCTTTCCCTTCCTCCCGTCCCCGCCCGCAGAGCTGCGCTCCGGGGTTCTCCCCCCAGCCGTCGCCGTCGGGGCTGAGACCGGCCAACTCGCGGCAGCAGTGGCGCCTGCAGTGCCGGCGGGCGGCGCTAGGCGGGGCGGGCCGTGCCGGGCCGTGCTGTACCGGGCAGAACGGAGCGGTGCCGGGCCGAGCCGTGCAGAGCCGGGCCAGCCCGCCGAGGGGGGCGGGCGGCGCAGCTTATAAAGGCGGCGGGAGCGGGGCGGGGGAAAGCGCGTCCGTGCGCTGCGCTCCGGGACCGGCCAGCGGGGCTTTGCCCAGCCCCGGCGGGGCGGAACGGCTCGGCTCGGCAGGGCATGGCCCGGGCCGCCGCTGCCTGAAGGGATGGAGCGGAGAGTGCTGTACACGGGGCTGTACTGGCTGCTGCTGCCCCTCGCCCTGCTCGCCGGTGAGTGCCGGGGGGGGGTGTGCTGGGTGCGCTGTGTCCCCGCTCAGGGATCCGCGCCCCGACAGGAGCCGCTGCCGGCCCCGGCGGAGGCGGGCGGGTCGGTGCAGGGACGGGTGGTTTCCCCCCTCCCACAACTTCGAGCCCCACAGGGGACCCCCCCCGCTCGGCTCCCCCCGGCCCCATGAAGCGCTGCGCCTCCTCCGGGCCGAGCGTGGGGCAGCGCCCGGGTGTGTGTGACCGGACAGCGAGGCCGGTCGGGGCCGAAGCCGTCGCGGTTCCAACCGCGCCGGATCACCCCGCTCGCTCCATTGCCTCCCGCAAGGTGGACGGGGGGGTGAGGAGGGTGCCGGGACACCCGGCTCCCCGCAGTGCTGGGGGGTGGGGACGGGACGTGGGGGGGGGAGCTGGCACCTATCCCTGCCCTGTGCCCGGTATCGTCGTGGTACGGTGGAGGAGGGCACCAGGCACCACCTCGGCTGCTTCAGCCTCCCCTCCGCAGGGCTGTGGCTGCTGAGCTGCTCCCAGCTCGTTTTAAGCAGCGCTGGGCTTTGAAGGCACATGCGCCACCCACCAAGGCAACCGTCTGGCCACCGGCCTGGAAAATACCCATGTCCTGGGACGCGCAGAGCGAGAATCGGCTGTTTGAACCCCGGCTGCTCGGGGGAGCCCACTCGGGGATGCTCCGTTTACCTTCACTTAGACGTAAAGGAAAACCCTTCCTGTAAACAGAGCTGTTCAACGTGCTCCTTGTGTCCGGGTGTGCGCTGGCCATTGCCGGGCTCACACAGCCCGTGCTGGGGTTGTCTGCAGCGTGGGGGGGAGATGGAATGCCACCTGAGTCCTGTCACCCGGAGCGAAGGGACACGCGCCCGAGTGCAGCCACATCCAGCCGGGTGTCCCGCTTGTATTGAGGGGAGCGGGGCTGGTGTGCGCGGTGCTGGCCGTGCTGCCGGCGCGGGGCGAGCCTCCCTGGCAGAGGAAGTCGGTGACTGTTGGAAAAGCTTCTCTGTTTGCTCTGGGCTTGCTGGAGGAGTGACTCAGTGCATGGCGCAGGATGCGAGGAGGTTAATTATAACCCTGCCCACGGGCGGACAGGGCGACCGGGCTGCCATGGGGAAGGGAAGGTGGCCGGAATCCAGGCCCCGGTGGGGTACGGGAGCTGTCGGCCATGCCCCATGGGTGCACGGGGCGACACGTGGCCTCTGGGCGCGGTCTGGTGCATGGGGCCCTCCTGCCCCAGTTCTGCTGATTTGGCCCCAAATTGCACCAGGCTTGCTTGCCCCGCGCCGGCAGGAGCTGTCGTGGCAGGGACCTGCTGCATCCCACAGCCGCTGGTGTCAGTGCTTTACTCATAGGTGGCTTCTTCAAATGTGGGTCTGGGGTCCCACTTGTGCAGCTCCCCCCTGCTCCTGTCCAAAACAGCCTGGTGGATGAGGAGTCAATGGGGGGCCTCGCACTGCACCAAGGGGAAACTGAGGCACGGGGGGGGATGTGGCTCGTTCTGCTGCACCTATGGGGAGGAAGAGCCCCGAGCACGACCCGCCTGCAGCCCTTCCTTCCGCAGCAATCAGGCTCTTCCCAAACGTCCGGAGGATGTTTGCTGGCGGGGAGTGGAGGGGCAGGGCTGGGGCTCACAGCATGGCTTGGGGTGGGACCATGGCATGGACCCCCGTGGTGCAGCTCCCAGGCATGCCATGGGCTGTGTGTCTTACCCAGCGCGGGGATCACATGGCTCTGTCCGTGCTGGAATGCATGGAGCAGGGTGGGCACAGCCTGCTGTGCCTTCCCACAACTGCGCATTATGGGGTACCAGGGTGAGGGGTACCAAGCAGCTCTGGACCCCCGGGTTGGATGACATCCTGCTTGTACTAGCTCCAGCGCAGTGCTTATGCAGGAGCAATGGGTGACGGTGGCAGCCCCTTAGTGCTGCGGTGCCCCCCAAAGTGGGGGGCAGGCAGGGGGTGAGGTGAGGACACGGCCTCAGGATGTAGTGGGGTGCTGGGGGGTCCCTGTCTGGGTTCTTGCCCCGGGGTGCCGCAGGGTGCTGGTACCCAGGCGGTGCTGGCAAGAGTGTGGGCTGCAGCTGCCTGCCTCCTGCGGTCAGGTGCTTTTTATAAAGTGAAGGGAAATAAAATAGAGGAGGAAAAAAAAATATATAAAAAACTATAAAAAAATCCCCAAATAGAAAGCAGCCACCGCTGTCTCCAAGAGCAATAACTGCTGTTTCCTCCCCGGGTGCACAGGGGGATGGGAGGCAAAGGAGCAGCTGCCTGCAGCCTGCATGGGCACTGCCCATTATCTTCCCCACAGGGTGCCCATCATCTCCCCAGGGTGCCCATCTCCCTGGCATCCAGCCTTTTCCAAAGCCACCCTATTGAGGCAGTGATGCTGTGGGGGCTCCCCAGGGGTGCAGCAGGTCCCCACTGGATGAAGGTGGGGATGGGGTGTTTGGACACTGCTGTATGGTAGGCATTGTCACAGCACTGGGCTGTGCATGGGAAATGTTATGGTGGATTTGGGAATGTCCCCATAGGTGGGATGGGGATGTAGATCTGGGTGTGCAAGCGGGAGATGTCAATGGGCATCCCACTACTTAGCTCATGGCTTAGGGGGTTCTGAGGGCTGCTTCATCCCCTTGGCATGGGCTTTGCCACTCCACTCTGTGCCTGATGTAAGGGCTGCGGCCCTGGGTGCTATGGAAGGGGGTGTTCCCACATCCACTGTGTTGCTGGCCAGCCACTGGGGTTTCCCAGCCTGGCAGCCGTGGCACCACTGGCACCGGTCCCGGTGCCCTCCCGGGGCATCTCCTGCGGCATTCCTTGGGGAGCAGGGCCTGGCGCAGGCAGCAGCGGGGTTGACTTTCCACAAAAACAGGATACGGTGGCCGGGCTGGTGGGGCTGCTCCCTCCTCCCGGAAAGAGGAGCCGGGGATGGGGCTGGTTCTGCCCACTCTGGGGCTCGCTGCTGCTGGGATGGGAATGATGCTGTGGCCGGGGCTGGTGCAGAGAGCAGGGTCCTAGATGCGCGGTGACACCCTGGGGACCCTGTTTGGGTTCCCCTGGTCCCAGGTGAGGCCGGTGAGCAGGAGGCGGCTTGGCAGAGCTGCAGGGCTGTGGCCGCAGGTAACGGGCCTGTGTGAAAATAGCAGGGAATTAAAGAGCTCTTCTAATTAATCCTGCGCGGCTGCAGGTCCCCACAGAGCCAGCGGCTGCACTGATGCCAATCAGTGTGTGGGCACTGTGAATGGTGTGTGGCGGGGTGGATGGTGTTACGGGGCTGCCTCATTGCCGGTGGGGCCTGGGGATCTCCCTTTCTCCTTGCAGCTGGATATGGATCTCTCCCTGGATTGGTGCCTGGGAGGGGGCTGCACCCAAAGCCCCCTTCCCACTCTTCCACATCCCAACTACAATGGGATAAACCCCACTGCTGGCTCTCCCTTGTCTGCCCTCACCCTCGCTGCCAGGTCCCTGCCTTCCCCTGTGGTCCCCAGTGCCCCCCTTTCCCTTCCCACGAGCAATCCCAAGGAGAGATGAAAGGCTGGCGTGAAGGGAACCTGCACGTCTCGCCCAGTGCTGTGATTTATCCTGCTCCCGGCACATTAACATCCTTCATGTTCCAAGTGCTGCTGCTGCCAGCGGTGGTGTGATCCCTGGTAGCACCGAAGCTGCTCCCGGGATCACAAGGATGGGGAATGGATGCAGATCCAGTATAACCCTAGGGGAGACGCTTAGTGCGGGCCAGATCCTGCCCCATGTGTGCAGCAGAGGCAAGACCATGGGGTGTGATGGGTGCTGCCTGCATGGGGATGGGGACAGTGGGTGCCACGCCGCTGCAGCCACCCTCCACCCTCCTGCCTGGCTCCCGGTGGGGACCTGGGCGCAGGATGGAGGGCGGGTTTTGCCGTGGGGCTGCTCTCCCCACAAGCCAAACTGGTTTTTCTCCCCACGCCGGCACTTTCTCCGCTGTCAGCACTGAAGGGAACTGGTTTCCTCTGCCTGTGCAGGACGGAGCACCCACACCCCGGCGCAGCCGGCCCTGCCAAGGTGTGGGTGCAAAGCTGGGCACCGTGGGTGCTCACAAAGGGGGCTGTGCTATGCTGGGGGGCTGCTCACCATCAGCACATTTCTTGCCCCCCTTTTTCATCCCGTTAAAAGCTGGTTGAAGCCAGTGAGCACTGTCCACTCTGAGGAGCTTTGCCTCACGCTGGGGTGATGGAGGATCCAACAGTCACAGGGTGCTGTGGGGTGCTCTGCATTTGCAGGTAGCTGCTGCCAGCCCTTCCTAGTGCCATAGGTGACCCCAAGCCACCGCTATGAGGATGCCTGCTCTGTCCCTAGTCCTGTGAGGCTGATGTTGGTGGCATAAAGTCACACTGTCACTGCAGTGCGTGTACCCCACAGTGCCCAGCAATGCCTATGGGTTTCCCTGTGGTACCCACCATCCCATCTTCCCCGCAGCTCTCATGCAGACCCCAGCCCAGGCGCTGCCAGCAGGACACCAGCACAGTGATCCCCCCATGCCACTATCACCCATGGGGCGGCCATGGCTGGGACAGGGGGCAGCCTGACCCAAAAGGACGCAGCTTTGGGCTAGGTTTGGTGTGGGCAGGGGTCGGTGCTGGGATGGAGGTGCCGGTGGCCGCGGCGGGGCTGTCCGGCTCCCCCCCATCAGCCGAAGCAGCGCTCGCCCCCGTGCCGGGAAGGCTCCTCTCGGCCCCGTCGCCGCTGGCGCGGGAAGGGGAATATTTGCTCCATGAGATCATGGTTTGCCGAAACGCAGCCAGCAGCGCACGGCAGCGTGCGGGGAGGTGGCGGGTGCCGCGGTCACTGCACAGCGGGTCCCGGTGCTCCCGCCCCGCGCTCCCTGCGCCCCTCACCCGTGCTGCGGGGCTGCCCGCGCCCTGTGGGAGCCGGGACCAGCGCTATCCCCGACGGGAGCTGCGTGGGACGTGCCCCAGGCCCCCAGGCGTGTTCCTGGGTGCCTCCCGTCCCGTCACCCCATCGCCATTCCCGGGGTGCTGCCGGGGGCTGCGCCGTGCCCCCAGCGGCCGCCCCATCCCTCGCCCCAGGATGTGTCGTCCCATTGAAACCTCGTAAACACAGGAAGGGCCGCGCCGGGCTGGCGGGGCCGAGCACGTCCCCTGGCACCCAGCCTGGCTCCCCTTCACCCCCCCCAGCCCCATGGGCCCTCCTGGCCCTCACTGCCTCGTCCCATTCTCAAGCGGGGTGCCAAGAGGAGCAAGTCCCTGCTATGGCCACGCAGAGCTGGGGTCCCCAACACCGGTTCCCTCTGGCTGTCCCATCTCCAGGCTGCCCCATAGGGATCCCACCTCCTGTCTAGAGTGCCCCCCCTCCACACCTCCCCTGCTGGGGGGGGGGTAGGAATGCCCTGGGGCTGTCTGGAGCAGAAGCACAGTCACACAGTGAAGCCACCCCATCCGGTGCACCCCCCTAATGACTCCCCTCCCCTGTGCCCAGGCACTGATCCGGTGCGTGTCTCGAAGCGGCCGTGCCCATCACCGCGGCCTCGCGGCTGCCCCGCCGTGTCCGTGCCCATCTCCTGGTAGCGCATGTGCCGGTGTCAGTCACCGCTCTGGGCTGTGCTTGGAGGCGGTGGGAACGCCGCGTTCCCCGGCGGCAGCTGCCCCGGTCCCTTGTCGTCGTCGTCGTACCTCCCCCCCGGCGGAGGCAGATCCGTGCGGCGCCTCCCTGCCCCGCTCCCGGCCCCGCTCCCCCGACGGCTGCACGGAAGAAGCCGTAATTTAGGGTTAAAAATAAGCGAGGGGGAGGCGAGGAGCTGGGGCGGGGGCGG